>JAECUM010004696.1:77500-91985 GCA_016617855.1 Megalonaias nervosa | reverse complement strand
AAGTAAATATTGTTATCATAAATGTTTTATCAACTTGTATGACCTGTTTATCACGTTAAATGCACCATACAATATTATTTCTGACCCAGGAAAAATCAATTCCTGTTTTTGATAGGTCTCTAATAATGAGACTACGAAGAAAAGTAAAAAAAACAAAGTACTACTTGCTCTTTTAAAGAGTGTTCTGGGGGAATTTTATTTTTATGCAGTCTTTTATAAGTAGGTAGGTAAATTCACATCACAATATACAATTACAGATTCTGATGAGGTGGATACAAGGATTTATCAACCAAAATCAAAACTCGGCTTTTGTTCTATTATATGATTTTTAACTTTCCCAAACTTTTTCACTGCTTTAATAGCATTAAAGAAAACACCCGAGTCCTGTCATCACAAGTCAGTTTCTGACATCACCTGACCTATGACATTATGAGTCAATTGAATGATAGTTGGGACTCCAACCCTTTTGGAATCTCACATCACCCTCACATGCTCATGCAAGTCTGCTATGTTTTAGTGAAGACATCTTCAGGCAATTTAACCAATTAAACCATTGAATAATGAGCAGTCATGTGATAAACCTTTTGAAAAGACTAACATTTTTAACAAATCAACCATTCCAACTGATGAAACACACAGCATGCCATGAAGAAAATCACAACAGAAACACTGGCATGTTAAAACAAGTTGAGATGTACTCCAAAATCAAAGCTGGAGAGTTAGTTTCTTTATTGTGCTGATCCTGGAGTCTTATAAAAATGTACAATGTTATATGCAATGTTTTATTGATGCACTATATTGAGAAATTACCACATTAGGAAATGTTGCATGTCAAAATTTTGCACCATGTCAAGTTCATAAGGCTAAAAGCAGCCTGGAAAATCCAGCTGTTCAAGCGTGGAGTTGTCATGGAGTAATGTTCTGAGGTAGAATCCGACTGATGTATTCTTGACGGTTAAGCAAAATTTATCAGTTAAATAAATACTACTCTAGAGATGCCATAGGAATTCTAACAAAGAGAAGGACTGAATTTTGTGGTCAAGGTTGTTATTTATATCATATCTTTTCATAAGCAGAAAGAGAATATGCAGTTTGCTTTACTGTTATATTTTTCCAACAGGCAAAAAAACCTCACGTCACCATGCTGAGAACATGCGGTCAAAACAATCTGGCAGTAAAAAAATCATAAACTGATAATCTCAAGGGAGATTGCTGCAAAGACGATTGCTCATGAAATATTGGAGCATTTAACTTTCTGAAAATCGATATTCTACATTATTAAGGGTTCACGCAATTCAAAACCACAAAAAAAATGCATTGGCCAATGTGTACTTTCTAGTGCTACATTTAGTAAACTGTTCCAAAAAGTATAGAAAACAGTGTCCGGATACCAAGCATGCATATATTAACTGCTGAATGAGCATTTAAAATTCAATTTAATTAAATTTGCATAGGGTGAAGACCATAATTTCCTTGTCTGGTACATCAATAAGTATACACTATTTAGTGAAACACAATTATTGTGCTTGCAAAAAAAAACTGATAGAGAAGGTCTGACAGATGCCCGTAAGGTGAATTTATGGCAGGCTGCAAGTAGATAGTAATTTTCCAGTGTCAGTCACTTTGTAATAACTTTCCCTTTCATTCACACCACTGTAAAGATTACTTACCTTATCAAAACAATTTTATTTTTGTATTATCTAAAATAACTTTACACGCTGCACTCACATCACCTAACACCAGTCTCTTCATAACACTATGATACAATGAGGTAACAAGTGACATAATAATGTAAAGATCATCTAACTTTGGGCT
The DNA here is from genome assembly GCA_016617855.1 of Megalonaias nervosa. Classification (NCBI taxonomy): domain Eukaryota; kingdom Metazoa; phylum Mollusca; class Bivalvia; order Unionida; family Unionidae; genus Megalonaias; species Megalonaias nervosa. The sequence continues at coordinate 90,170 of JAECUM010004696.1, read as the reverse complement.
GTGCAGTAACATTGGTTTTACAAAATTATCCTCATCCTTTAAAAGCCAACTTCGTATTAAGATTGCAATTTTCAACAGGCTGAATATCTATAATATTCAGAGATAACTATTTTGTGTTTGCTTGTGTAAAAGCTACATCCAACAAATTAAACAGCCAAGATCTTGATCAGTCATTACAAAATGTACTGGTATACAAGGCCCTGGTGTCAGAAAAATTCTCTTAATTTCTCCTCAAACTCAGATTTTACATACTCTTACCTCTCATTCTTCAGAAAATATCAATACAGAGGTAGAGGTACTACAGAGGATGCAAAAGCACTTTTTTTGGATTAAATTTAACACAGAGAAACATTTTCCTACTTAAAAAAAGGAACAGTAATTCCACAAATTTGAAGAAATCCTTAAATCCGTCCCCTCCACATAAAGGTTCTTCCAAGGAAAATTCAAGATCTGAGAAATTTAATAATAAAAAAACCTCTCCCTGTTGCCTGCATAACATTGTGTGAAATAATTATAGTTATCAACCAAGCAATAAGATCTTCAAAAAATCCCAATCTGATGAAGAAAATTTGAGATTGAAATGAAACTGGCTTGGTCGCATATTCTAGAAACGTTCCGAGGAAGAAAAAAAAAAATCAAGCTGAAGCTTAATATGATACTAAATTTTGGAAATCCATTTGTCTAATAGAGGGACCAAATAAACCCCAGAATAATGGAATTGGGACATCTAATAAAGGGACCGAAGAAAAACTGAATCAAGGAATCTGGATGTCTAATAGCGTGCCAGATTTTAGCTATATTTTCCTTTAAGTCATTGACTGTAACCATTTTGGAACCTGAAGCTTGAGATCACATTTCTTGCCCCAAAAAGAGTTTAAACAGTATTGGGCTTACAGCACAGACAGCAAAGACCATAATCTGCCGATGTATTATGCAATGACTATCACAGATAAGAATGCACCATGAACAAATGAATATGCCAATGAAATAATTCTGATGACCTTTTTTTTCCTGTTGTCAGCAATGTTCTATTAATAGTCTTTAAAATGTCAGTAGCATTCCATCATAGATAGATCCCTGGTTGATTCTTTGTCGCTTTCGAAAGATCAAATGTGTCATACTTAAAATAGTGTCTAAAACGAAATAAAGAATGAAAGGAAAAAATTTACACAAATTAGTAGTAGAAAGGGGAGGTAAAAGTTTGGTGTATACAAAGATAAAATGACAGAAAGGTGTTGCTTCTACCTGTTGCTAAATCAGCTTTTTTTTTCCTCAAGAAAAATTCTAACAGCAGCATTTTTTAAAAAAATAAAAAACCTGGTATAATCAAGCTCCAGAAAAATGTCTGTTCATCTCCTCACTATAAATGAAATTGATGATAGATAAAAAAAACCCTAGTACCACAGAACCTCATTTACCAAAACCTTGTTCACCCAAATTTTTGTAATCCAGTTTTCTGAATGTGCAGACATTGCACCCAAACATTCAATGATACTAACCTGGAACAAAAACAATAACAAAACAACCCCCCAAAACAGAAGGTGATTTAACTGAAATCCCCAAACCAAATCCAAATCTGCCATGTCTTTCTTATTTCGTAAGGACTTGAGGTAAACATGGTTCTATAGTATAAACTCTTACATTATTTATTTTCTTAAAAAGAGTTAGTGGTTTAAACATCAGGAAAGGCAACTCTGAATTTATAAATTGCTCACTAATGCATCAAAATACAAGATGACTGCATTTAAACTGACAGTAACATAAAATTTAGTGGCAAATTATGAATCAATACAAAATTGTCTGCTTGTATAATGACCATAAACATGAAGCATTGTGGAAAAGGGAGACAATGTGTCCAAACACTCTCCAAATAATTATTCTATTTCCCAGATAAATAACAAAAAAAAAAAATCTTTTTGAAACACCATTCACATTGAAGTTTTCCACATTTTAAGTACAATATATTTCTATCTCATATCGTATTTACTGTGTAATACACACCTCCAATTAGGACCAGTGCAGATTTGTAACTGCTGGCACATTATGTAATTACAGACATTAGTTTACTATTCACAACTGGGTAGATGTTAAAAACAAGAAGAAAGAAAAAAGTTCTCTAGCACACAAGTTAGAGACAGTGATATGCCCAATGCTTTACACTATAACTCACAGAATATGTTACACTTTCATCCAACACTTGTTTACAGCATGGCAAAAATAATTAATGCACTTGCCAGTGCATAATGAATTAAAATTACGACATCTGAATTAAAAATTAAGTGTCAAATGTCAAATCTCAAGATACATACCATGTCTACACAATCTTCATGAAATGCCCACTTTCTAGCATACATTGTTTCCAACTGCAAATAATTTTTTTTTAAGTATCTCTAATACTCACCAATAAAAAATAGATTTATTCTAACATATTTGCCATTTTATATGGACCAAACAGTAAGCACTATGGACCCAGAGCTGCTGACATATAAAACTTCAATAGATCGGAGTCATGTTGGCAACTCTTTCAAGACTGAAAGCAAACAGCACTGCCCCTGATCTGCCATCTCATTATACTTTGGTTCCTTGTTATAATCAGAACCGCCCCTGATCTGACAGCACATTAAGCAGGAGTTCCTTGTACTAATCTTGTTCAGGCAGCCATAAGAGAACTCTGTTATAGGAAATGTCATCTTAAACAGAGTTATATTATATGGAAAAATATAATTCAATCTGTATAATAGACTCCATGCCCATACCTGTGCTACATCAGTAACAATGTCATACCAAGGCGCTTTACAGTTTGAGACCATTGTACAAGTTTAGATGTTGTCTATTCTGTTCATAGTTGCAGGCAAGTTAAAACTCACAAGTGTAGTGACTCAATGTTGATACGGAAGAAAGTATATTGAGTGAAAAGTTTATGTGTACCACAGATACAGTTTCCACTTTAAACTACCAATTTTTTTTTTTCTCCAATAAAGCCAAGCTCTAAAATTTATTACAATAGTGAAGCCAATGGCCAAAACACTCATTTACAGTATCTATTAACAGTGACGACAATACAAGTAAAATAGTGGGCACTGTAATAATATATGCCATGAATTCAGATGTGTGTGACTGAGAAAATACACTAGTTGACAAGGATATAAATGCTCTGGGTTGGAATGACAATGGCATTCAGTCATGATGATGAAAAGGGAAATGCTAATGAAAATAAGAGCTGTACTATGTTCACCTGAAATGTTTTGTCACTTGAGTAAGTTTTTCTCATTATTTCTTTCAAAACCGAGACATTTTAATGCCCACATCTGACAAAAACGTATCAACATCTTTTCCATTTAACTTTTTATTTCAAATTTCAATATTTACTAAATTTTAGCAAGCTGCATATTTCCTAGTAGTTTATTCTGTGGCACAATCTTTTGTATCAGGATTGGTGGCAGTGGTGATGGTGCTGGGGGTAGAGTGGTTAAGGATGAACATTAGGTAAGGAACCAGACAACATAGTTAGTGCTAGTGCAATGTACAGTAACATGTCCATCATCCAGACATACTTAGAGACATGCATATGTACAGGTAATTGGTCATCTGGAGAGGCTATGAATTTATACAGAATAAGCTGTGCAATTTAGACAATGTTGTTGGCATGTACGATTCACAAGTTCCTGTAATTCCTTAGATACATGTCAACAATATCCCTAACAGCAGCTAGGCATTACTCGATGAGAGACACAAAATGTATACTGACTGTGAACACCTTGGCAGCATGGGAAGCATTCCCAATTTTTAATTTGTTTCAGACGAAAATAATTTTGCAGTAATAACATTCATATGTTATATCAGAATACTAATGAATTTAGCTGACACTCTAAAGAAAATATCTCTTACTACAATTTCATTCATTTATACCGAAGACCTGAGCTAGAATGTGGACATTTCATAACAATGGATATGAACTAAATAATCTAGAATGCATGATACCATGGACAATCTTTGTACAAATTTTGTCAAAAATAACATTTTTTTCTTTTTCATAATTCAATTTTCCATTAAAAGAAAATAAACAGAAACTCCCACAGAACATACAAGAAATTACAATAATATCAGGCAAGTGCCATTTTTATCAACAATACATACAAATCAAATGACCCTGGCAAGTTCTACACGAACTTGTACACAATCCTTTCTCACCTTTCAGGAACTTCAAATATGGCTCTCTTTAGCAAATGAAAATTACTGCTCATGAAAAATTGTAAAAAGTAGATTGATGTTTTTTTCTGAATAAACTTAATTCGAATATTATATCTTACAGAGAACTAAAATGTGATCTTTCATTAAGATGGACCTGTCTGAAACAGGTAGCAAGTCTGAAAACTGAATAACTTTTATGAATAGCTTTATTATGGAATATCACCTCAATAGTCCTGAAATTTATCTCCTACAAATGACAAGATTTGACTGTACTTTTACAAGATTATTTCCCTTGGCAAATGGCACAGATTCTAGTATATTTTACTAAAGCATGGCTGTCTATTTAAGGTTTTATCAAGGTTTGTTGAAATGCTCCATCTACAAACATAAGCCAAAAACAGATGAAATTTTAAAGACTGATTTTAACTGATAGTGGTTCTTCACGTTTATAAATAACCTCAAATTTGCCATCTTTCACTACAATTCCCAACAGTAATAACCCCACAGTATAATTTAATCTCCCAGTCCCTCACAACAAATCCTCAGTATAGCAGTCCCTCACTCCCAGTTTAGCAGTTACACACTATAATTTTCCTCAGTATAGTGCAGTTTCTTCTACAACACAAGCTTTGCTCCAGATCCCATTTTTGGGGCAAGTGTAGTTTTGATATTGTCCTATATCAGCGTTACTTTTATAGCTCCCCTGAAAAGTGACCAAATAAGGATCCACTAGATATTCCTTGAGTAATATTGTTAAAATACCACAGTGAGTGTGGTTCGACTGTAATAAATACAACCAAAAAAGATGCAATCATACACTTGGGTGTCTTTATGAGAGATTTTGTAGGTGACTGGTCAGGTAGGAGATCAATGGTATTGCAAGTACATTAAAATATCAAGTCTTTTCATTACAAGAGCCCTGCCAAGAAATAAAAGAAATTGAGTTATTCACATTGAGCAAGTCTTGATTTTTAACATATAAAGGTGGAAAAGACATGAAATATGTCAAACAGTTGCACAGTTCAGACTGAACTCTGCATTATCCAAAGTGTCCAACAAAGAAACGCAGTTTTACATTGGGTAATGTAAGTAACAACTGATCTGATCCAAAACATTTTTTAATAGTTCGGCTTTCCTGATGCGATGAAAAAGACATTGAAACAAAATTTCTCTTTCAATTCTTTCTGATATGGTTGTGCTGAAGAGTATCAACAATATGTGGGACATGAAAAATGGTTTAATGAATTTTTCTGTAAAACAAAAACCGAGTCTTCTTCACTTTCCATCTGTCAATTCCCAAGGGATGATATCATTTCTGAATATGGTGGGACCTATGAAAGAAACTGTTCAATTAAAAAAGAGTTGACAAGTAATTAAAAATATATACATGTGGAAATGTTACAGAAAAATATTACATTTGTTGCATATGCACAAAACATAACCGTGAAATTACTGGATGATGAGCAGGCACTTTACTTGGGCAGTTTTCTGTGGTGAGTGCAGAATGTAAATAAAAGGTGTGCAATGATTTTGTTTTAAAAAGTTAAAGATAATTATTGAGAATCAGCTAAAATGTTTTTGAATGTTCTAAGACAAAATAGTCATTACAACCCATAAAGTCTTAGCAAGGCCATTGGTCTTCTATACAAGATGTTATTTACATTCTAGTCTAAAATCACAGATAGAAGGCATTAGCTTTATTAGCTGAAAATAATGTAGTTTCATTGGAGGAAATAATCAGCTGACTCACTGAATGGCTTCTGATTGGCTGGTTAGAAATAGTTACAGACTTGGACCAGGACAGCAAATGACTTTAACTAAAATGTAATACATTGCTACAACATAGTCATGCAGGACAGAAAAAAATTAAAAACCCAGTTCAATTGAACCACAAAACACTGGCTTGATGCTAGGCTTAAAAAAAAAAACATGTTCAATTGAACCCACAAAAATACCGGCTTGATGCTACGCTTAAAAAAAACATTGGAAGGCAAGACATGGAAAAGGAATTTCTTGTGTTGTGCAGAATTAGTTCAGGAAAAGAAAATCTTCATACTGTGTAATAATTTTAGATTTTATTTGTTAAAGAGTTAAATTAGTTTTTCAAGTTAAATTAGTGCACAAAAAAGTTACTGATTCAAAATATTAAAAATTGGACTAGTACACCTAGCAATGTCCCAAGTTTCAGTGCTTTTGAAAAAAAAAAGAACTATGACCAAAATTTTAAAATACATTGTATTACAGACATGCTTTTGAGCCACAAAGCACTTTCTTCAACTTGCTAAACAAAATATTAAATAAGGCAACTTCACACAAATTATAGCTTTACAGCAAGTACGATGGTGCATTTTACCATTATGAATACATAAGCACATACAAACTAAATGTATATTGTTCCAGCTATCATCCACAATGCATTTTGAACACGAAATTGTAGTACACAATATGAAATAAATAATTTATGTTATGACTGGTGTCAGATTTACACAACATGAAAAGGGAAAAAATTCCCGATGTAGCTGTAACATTATACTATGTACATTATAAATAATATGGATAATGGCAATAATAATAATAATACTAATAGGTGATTACGAAGACCTTTTTCTGACATCAATTCAAAGTAATTCTGGACATTTGCTTTAAAACATCAATATATACAAAGGTTACCCCACATGGGCATTACAACACTGGATGAGAGAACAAAATATTTCTCACATGACCAATGCTACAACATTACAAAATTATTGCTCAACTAGAGCAATTTGTTGCTACAATGTTGCACTGAAATTGATAGCTACTGAAATTTGAGATATATGCAGTGCAGTGGGCACATGAGAAATTTTCATTTATGGTGAAAAAAGAAATAATCTTGAAGCCAAAAGCACTTTAGAAACACAGTTTGCGAAAGTTAGCGGACACGACACTTTCTATACAAAGGGTGGTAAAGAGAGAGGAAACATTGAACTTTTATTTGTTTGGCTCTCAACGTTCCAAAAGCCTTTTTACTTTCATTCTCTTGATCTTACATTTATTCTGAATGTAATTGTAAATTCAATTTTCATTTTTTTTTGTTGAGGGGTGTGGTGTTTTACATGCTTTTATCACTTTCACAATCATAATTTATCTGTGGATATTCAAGGTAAACATAAAAAACCCCAGTAACCACTGCCTAGAGAAACAATGACAGTTTCAATTATAGAGACAAAACTTCTTTCAACTTCTCTGGCAGTTTGCAAGATTACATTTTTGTTTTTCATGAATGTGTGTACGAGGGAAAATGAAGTTTCAAACATAAAACCTACTGGAATATGATAGATCAACTGATTGTGAATTAATAGTCAAGTAATGCATGTGCAACCAAGTTTCATTTTTCCATGATGACCTGCTTATGCTTAATGACAAGACCCTTACTTCAAAACATTTTGCTCCCCTCTACCAATGATACAAAATAGCTTTATCTCACTGTATCATAAACCAGGCCCTACATTTGTGCCCCCCCCCCAATATAATAGGTACAATGCTGTGAAATATTGGGATCTTTTGTATTCTCAAGTATCTTCTATGGAATCAGTTGTTCTTTGTAGTCAATTTGAAGAAAAAAGAAAACCCCAAAAAACAAAACAAAAAAATCCCCAAACAAACAAAAACAGGTATTAGAAAAGAAAGGCAAAATGCTTTATGATGTCTGGATGATGACAATGATGACTACAACAACAACAACAACAATGATGTAACTTAAAAAAAAAAAAAGGGTCTCAAAATTTCCTTTCAGCAAATGCTTAGAAAAGTTTTAAAAAACTTTAATCAACAAAATCCTGTCCCTTTTCCACCCCTCAGGTTTTGTTTGACTCTCAATTGAGCCTGTGAGTTGAATACAAATTTACTTGTTTGAAGAAAAAGTCATGCAGATTAAAAACTAGGGCAGAAATGACAGTGACTTGTTAAATGTTAATTAAGCGACAGATTAGCAAATGTCTAGGCTACTCAAATTAAAGTGAGAGAGGCGGCTTTGGCTTAAAGACTATTTCAGTCAGTCAAACAATCCTGATGATGTTTGAAAATACATTTTGTCAAGATTTTTACTCAATTTATGACCACCATAAATTAATCACACCTGGAGAAAAGACCAAAATCAAAGGACTAAAGGCAGAAAGAATAAAAGCAACAGGTGCAAAAACTGTAGCCAGGGGAAAATGCAACTGTAAAATTAGATTACATATATGTATGTACACTTAAAAAAGTACATGCATATACGATTCTAATATTTTGCTATTAGCATAAATATAAAATTTTGGTTTGAAAGGCATGGCAAGAATATTTGTAATTCAAACTGGTTTTGTCTTGGTTTGGCCGATTCCTTGTTTTGCATTGAGTAAATGGTTACTCTGAACATACAGATTTATACTGCTTTGATATTTGTATGTCTCTATGCATCAAGTGCAGTTTTGATTTCTAAATTGTACATGTTCTGTACACCATTGAGCCTTACTAGAAGCAGAGAAAAGATGGCTGCTAACTGCAACTGAATATAACAGATCACCAAATGAAGTCCTAGTCCTTTGATCTTGATCGGGTGTGACCCAGGTTAAACAAAAAAAAAGCACCACCTAATGTCAGGTGAATGCATCATAAATAATAGAAGATACAATAATTTACAAAACAGACTTAACATTGACATAATATCGCGATTCTTATTATGGCATAAAGTAATCGGGGTGGTCGCCATCTTTTTCAAACCGTTTTGCCTCTTCCTGCATAGATTCTTTAATCTTTAGGATAGCAGCAGATTCAATATGGTCCTGCAAAATTACAATAGGTCATATTTATTCCGTATCAAGACTTGTCAAATATGACATGTCTATATTTACACTTGAATTGTCATAAAGTGACACGTTTGATACAGGTGTTCAAAGGAAGCCAAATTGGGATTTTTTCTCTCTTGAAACATTCAAATTAGAACTTGTTGTAAACTGATCTACCTTTAGATTATCTCAAATTTTTGTCTCAGATGCCATGAAATATTATATAGTCATTACTTTATATACTTTCATGCCCCTAAAAAATTATTTTCACACGTAATCAAGAACGGCAGTAACTCTAACAAGCATTTCCTACAGATCATTTCATGGATGAAACAGATGTTTTATCCAAGTTCTGGATCCATTAAGAAAACTTTTAAGAACTGAAGAAATTGGACTTGTCAAAAATGCAGAGAAATCAATTACAAGATGAAGAGAGGTTATGCTGAAGACTACGGAACTGAATCAGAACATGCCTATCTGTTTCAATTTAACAGATTTCATTGAAAGATATGTTTTTGTTATGTTGCCATAGCAACTGAAGAGGTTATAGAAATTACAAAATTAGCAAACGACACATGAGGATGAAACAGAGGAAAGTTGACTTCAAACACACATGGCACTGACTGACTGATTGGTACATTTCTCATATTAATGACGTTTCAACATGCAATGAATCTGGTTTGTGCAGAGACAGATTTGGAATTTCATATCATGGATATATCAAGATTACAGGATTATACCAATTCCATCAAGATTGTTTGAAGAAAGAAATTAAAGTTTAAAGTATGCAAATAATATAGCTACTTCTGAGAAAGAAAATAAACAAAGGAAGAGAAAACTAATTCATCCAATCAGAGAAGCCATAGCCATTCAGTTCATGCATAGCACCATAACCAGACTAATAGGATAAGCATAAATGTCAGAAGTCAGCCAAATGACTGAGAGAATTACATCAGTGGTATACGTTTACTTTGCACTATACTGAAAGTGGACAGAACTGGTGTGACGACTGAAATTGTGACATTCGTAATGGCATATGACTTACATTTTCTTGATATCCTAAATTAGGATAACCCATATCAGGGCCACTCACTGGCGCTAAGTCATCTCGCGGTGTGCCAGGACCATTTGCGGGGGAGTTTTTCATGCCATCCATATCACCTGAAAGAATAGACATTTTCTTGCTGCTGTACGTTTCAACACACAGTAATGCATTGATTAAATTCAAACTCATGTATGGATTTTTCTGCAATTTCTGGCACTTTCATTTACTGATGTGGTCTTGCATTAGAAAAGCCATTTTTGTGGCACATCCTTGTCTGAAATGTAGGACCAATTGACTGTGATACCTTTCTGCTTTTCGTTCATGTTCATTAACATATTTTGTACTTGCGATCACATTAGTTGCTATAACCAGGTGAGAAAAGAAGATCAAACTGTCCCTGCCATGGACGCATTGTGAGAGCCAATCCAGGCTGGACTGAGCTGACATCAAACCCATGACCTTTGGACTAAAAGTTTAATTCCCACCAATTGAGCCATCACAATTGTTTTTAAAAAAAAAAAGATGTGTATAGGTAAACAACTTGTACATGTAAGCAGTTTTCAACTGAAAATATTGAATATACACTGTAAACAATCGTAAAGAAAGTGACTAAACAATGGAAATGAATTCCTTCATGCCTTTAAAAAATGACAGGTATTGGCTACTCAAGCTTGAAATTTGAACATCTTTCCTAAAAACTATGTGGTAATCCACTACTTGCATGAACTGACGTCGCAGTGCCCCCAAATCACTAATACTCTTGCCATGTTTTACTTGGACCAAAATATCGTCAATGAGGTGTTAATGTGTAAACACGAATCCCCTAACCAACAGGAGCAAATCTGGAGTAGCTGACAATATATAGGACAGTATGTTCGGGTTACTCTCCTCAAAATGCACTCACATACCAATTTTCATCAGTGTAGGTGAAATTGGTCCTAGATATTGTGGGTTTAACAAAGAGATAGCTGAAAATAAACAAGAGAACAGTGAATGGTACATTGTATCCCCACCTGTGAGTAATAGTTTTCTATGTAGATAAATAAAATTTGTGTCAGGAAACCATTTTTCTTCAAGTCATGCTGACCTTGACCTATGACCTGAAAATCAATAGGCCTCAACCTTACCCCTATCATATGCCATACTATAAGCTTGGTCCCAGTATGTGATGTAGAATATTGTGTGGAAACCAATTTTTCTTTCAATCACAGTGACCTTGATCTCTGATATTTTGACCCCAACATTGATAGGGTCCATTCTTATTTAAAGTGCAAGCTATGCACATAGTTTGGTAAGAACAGATGATGCAGAAGTAGAGTTACTGTGTGAAGTCCATTTTTCTTCTTTAATCAGTGACTTTGACCTTTAAGCTTTTCATCTCAAACCTAAGACTTCTTCCTTACTTCAAGTGCAAGTGATCCAGAATGTATGGTAACAATATATCATGGACAACATGAATTACTGTCTGGAGACAAAATTGGTGACATGTGGGTGGACGGACATCATAAATTAATATGTTTTGCATTGTGGAAAGCTTATACAAAGTCACCCTTCTTGTGGTAGCTAAACTTATTTTAAACTGGCATCATCAATTAAAACTGGCATTATTTTTTTATTTCATATCCAGTGAGCTTGAGCTCTCATCTTTAATTACAAACTCAATAAATAAATGCCGTTCTCCATTGCTATGTGACTATAATGCTGATAAAAACTGGATGTAGGAAACTTGAGGAATGTGGGCTTCTCGTGTAGATTCCAAAATAAACACTTTTAGCTTCAGTGACCTTGACCCTTGACCTATAGGCCCAACAATGAATAGAAAAGTGTCCAAGTGTAATTCAACTTTGAAGTTTGAAAAAATACACAGGAAGCATTTTTGAGTACTCGTGTACCAAACTGTTGATTCGTTTTAAACAAAAAATTAAGCTACATTGTCAGTTAGTTCTAAAATGATAATATGCATGTGGTTTCATGCTAAAAAACGCTGCACTGGTCTTTCGGGATAAAATTTCTTTTCGAGTGTTCTTCCTCCTCCATTTACTGAAAGTGAATAGATCCTATAAAAAAACATGGCCTTCGGCATGGTAACAAGTGATGTTGAAGCACAGAAAGCAGAGACACGACAGGTTCATAAGCTCATTACGCTTCACAGCCAGGTTAATGAAACAAAAGCATTTTGAAGGGACTGATGTTCTGCCGGATAAACAAGAATGTTAAGGAATTCAGAAAAAGAACATTTCTATATTTTAACGGCCATGTGTTGAAACCACATATGATGTCAGATTAGCATCATTTTCATTGCAATGCAAGTAGATATTCTATTTAAAAAACCCAAAGACATCTTTTAGCGAAAACCAGCTGAGCTAAGAACTGAAGTTATGTTTTGGAAACCACCTTTGTCTATGGACAGACATTGCTGTATCACAATCCCCACCCATTTTCTGTTGGGTAGTGCAGTGGCTAAGCTTGGGGAGGGCAGGTGGGGACAGTTGTCTCTGGGCGCCAAAATGAGGAAAATACAACTATTTGTTATCTCAGATGCACTCAAAGGGGGCGCCAAGTTTATGTTTTGTCCCCGGGCACAAAGTAAGGGGGTGCCAAGTTTATGTTTTGTTCCCGGGCGCTAAGT
>JAECUM010004696.1:0-72500 GCA_016617855.1 Megalonaias nervosa | reverse complement strand
TATTTTTGTCTAGCAGGTGGTCTGAATGCCAACTACTTATAACATTTGAGAACTGTACTTTGTAGCCTCAAAAGATGAGGTCAACTTATAAATGGGGGACATGTCAAAATGGTCATCTGATGTACCTACCCCAGGCAGGCCCTGCATCCCTGGTTTCATCATCCCGTAAATCCCATCTCCTGAACTTGTGGAATCTGAAACAGAAACAATGTGTTATAAAGTAATATAAACAATGACTCTAACCTGACCATGTTTTCAAAACCTGTTGAGAATAAACCTCTAGTTCTGAATGCCAGAATTTATCTTGGTTCAATTATTATAAGATATAACAATGAAAGCGTACAAAACTATGCCTGGATGGGACAACAGCTCAACAAATGTTAACAAATGAATACAGGCTGGTGCCCAATTACAGCTGGGTTCATTACAGCAAAGATTTTAAAGTGCTTTGCTTGATGCAGTAACAACCATGCAGGGACGGAAAGTATTTTCTGATCAGCAGTATAATACAAACTGCTAGACAAACATTGTTTCTGACATTTTTTTTTAAACAAAGCAGAATCTTCTAAACTGGCACATTCTTTCAGGTAAATTCTTTAAAAAGGTGCAAAAAATTAAAATCTCCAAAGAAAGCTAATTAGGGTATGACTGTCTTTAATCAATAAACAATTTTGTAAGATTCCAATTCAAAGAGGATGAAATTTTGTCTTCTATAATGTTGATGTCCCAATTGCTTCTATAATTACAACCAATAATGTGTGCCCAATCACCTCATTGCATCTTTATCACTAATCCATAATGTCTTGGTTCATTTCGTTTGTTGCTGGACTGCTTACAATAGAGTTTAAGGACCCGGTTGAATAACAAAATCTAGTATCAGTCACCTTGCAAACAAATTTAAAAAAAACTATAATTTCACAATCTCGTACCATCTTAAACAAATATCAGCAAATTTCATTTCCAAGGTATTTCAGAATTATATTTACAGGGCATTTCTTGAAGTTCAGCCACAAATATTATGATCAGCATGAAAAACTATTTTTTGAAATAATCTGGATCAAACCAGTAGGCTTCATGTCGTACATTGTACATTTTGTGCATCAAACTACAGGCAGTATAGATCCAGCTCTGTCACTGTATATTACAAAGCCAGTGAATCATGGTCTACAATTTTTGTTACAGTTACTGTGGCCCATCATGTGATGGCGGACCTGGGTCTCTGTTTTTGGCGTTTGGGTGTACATCATTGGTTAAAGACAGCATACTCTGCTCTAATTTCTCAGTGAAAAAAAAATCCACTATATATTAAGAGAATGTTTCTAAAACATGGAATATGAATCATAAAACAATTTTAATATGGGATGAATAAATAGAAGAAAACATTATGAACAGGAGACTTCAACAAGATGGCAGGCATTACATACTTGCAAGAATAATCCTGTGTAGCATCATTTATCCTGTTCTGCTTTCTTGTAAAGTGAATTCACCTTTTTTTGTGGGTAAAAAATTTTTGTTGTTGCGGTAGTAGGTTTTATGAAAGTTTTATTAAAATCAGTACTTATACTTGTCGATTGGTGAAGATTTCTTGTTTGTTAGGTCTGCAACTTCTTTGTTTATAATAACCATTAAGTCATTTAAAAGTGGTACCCCACAAGACAAAATAATAGATTTTTACAGTAATTTTTGTCATGCTTGTTCACAAACACAAAAAAAAAAAGAAAAAGAAAAAAGAACATGCATACGACTCTAGTCCATGCATAGTTTTTTTAATATTAAGAAAATGGCAGTTCAGAATATCATAAAATATTGAAAACAAAAAGAAAGAAACCCATTTATAAGATTTGACTCCAAGTTCTATGAGACAAAATATCACTTATACAAGACAAAATAGCAGCTACAAGATAAAATATCACCAGTAAAAACACACATTTTCCTAAGAGTTATTTTTAAAGCATGTAAAGTTAAAATAATGAAATAATTTCTTGTAATGTTCTTCATTATTTGAAGTCTAAGATCATATATATTAAAAGTTCAGCATCTTCATTAGCCATAATCCTATCTACACCTTGGCAGACTGAACAGGTATTTTAGTGCTTTAGACAAGCAGCATCTTTTGGATTTCAAGAGTTGCCTCCCTTAGTATGTAATGCCAACTAACCAATAGTGTTTAACAGAAGTGCATTGTCCATCCACCGAAAATGGTGGGGGTGGGGTGCAATTGACTTCAAAAGGATACTTTGTAAGTTTAACATCGAACGTATGACTATGTACCAGAGGCAAGCCATTACAGGTATATATGAGTGAAAGTTATATGTACCAACACGGTCTGGCAGTGGAGAATTGCTTATTTATGAGTCCAATCAATCTGTGTGCTCCCCCTGTCTTGATCAAGTAGGAACAGAGTTCAAATCAGAATAACTTAATTTTGATTGGATGTGGTGGCTTGCTGCCACATCTGAAATACCTGCTCGATACGCGAAGGTTAGGGTTGTCATACAGCAACCTTGGCTAGCGAAGATGAAAGTTCACCTGGCCCCAACACTGTTTAAATTGCTATTTGTCCTGCTAGACAGATATAAAATTACTGAATGTCTGCTGTTTATTTGGAAAGAGTCACTTGTCAGTATCCGCTTAACACTTGTCACGGTAAGCAGATAATGATCTTTTTTTCTTCCTCTGCTTAGCAAACGTGTCTTTGGAAACAGGTTTTTCCATTCATGCAAGACAGGTAATACATTCTCACTCAAGGTAGCCTTTGTCAGTCATACAAGTCAAACTAAAGATATATTACAGTAGAACCTGTCTTGAAAGATCACCCCCTTTTGCCCAGTCGTCGCTCATTACAAGTCATAACACTGTACAATTAAGCATTTTACAAGCCTGGTCTCTCCAGACAGGTTTTACTATAATCTTTCAACTTTTGATGCAATTATTTTAAAGATCCTGACATTTCAAGTTCAATTATGCAACATCCATACTCTTCCAAAAACAATAAATACCAGATGGTTATTTTCAAATAGGAACAATACATTTTTCAGGCAGATACAAAGAATTTTTTTAATATAATTTCTTTCCAGTGATTTTGATCATGAAGATGCTCCAAAATTAAAATCATGAAGGTGCATGGAATGCACAAATGGAAGCTTAATTATCATAGGAACATTGCTCCTGCATCACCACAAAAACGTGGAAACATTCCCATTGTGCTCCAATGTCTCAACCCCATAGATTCATATTCCAACTGGTAGCAAAACTATTTTTAATTGATTATTCGATAGTCGATAAGGGGCAACATTCTTATTTAGGACCACTAGACCTTCGGATAAATGTGCCAGAAAAGTGTGTTGGCAATTCTCATATTTTTCCAGTTCAGAAAGATAACAAATTTGTGTGAACAGACGCTTAAGGGTCACTCCATACGCTATTCTTGCCTGTGATCAGTAGAGCCACAACAAAGTACACAATAAAGAATCTAGTTTAAAGAATTCATTGCTTAAGAATGTTTATCTTCAAAAAAAAAAAACTCAATAAAATAAAAGTTATGAATTTTTCACAAACATGCAGTCAAATGTATTATGGTCAGATTGCAAGGATTTGACTGGGAAACGAGTTCATGTAACAAGACTAGATGAAGTGAGACAAAGAGGTCACACCTGATTTTGGATGTTATACTGATCATGAACGGTCTGTTTATTATGTTACATAGCTATGTAGGCGAAGTGTCTGTGAAACTAAGCTAAACAAAATGTAATCTTATCACAGAAGTATGAACAAAGCATCTTGGAGTGAATGACTTTGTCTTAATGTCCTAGTACTCAGGACACCAATTCTGCAAGTGTTGGAAAAAATGAGCTAACAATTACTAACGACAGTTCAAAATGTACTTTATACTAATCACAAAACAGTTCAAGATATAGGTCATACTAATCACAGACCAGTTCAAAACATGGGTCACACTATTCACAAATCAGTTTAAAATATAGGTCATACCAATCACAAATCAGCTTAAAATGTAGGTCATACTAATCACAGATCAGTTCAAAATACAAGTCATACTAAGCATAAATCAGTTTCAAATACAGATCATACTAATCACAAATCGTAGTTCAAAATATAGGTCATACTAATCATGAAACATCTACATACCAAGCTACATGACTGCATGCAAAAGTGGAAAGAATGGACTAAATGGATAAAACTGGTGTAAAATATAGGTCAATGTGACATATTTTGTTGGGGCGAGATAGTGCTTTTTGTGATGCATATACATATAAAGTTACATAATTCTGCAGGCAAATAAATGTCTTACAAATGGAACTAAGTGTAGATACCAGACAGATAAAAAGACTTCATTGACCCATAGTTCAGAGTTGCCTTGCAAGCTGGCCTATAAAATGGGGTTAGGCCAACAGTAATGAATTTGAAAAATCATCATTCAATGAAGAACACGAATTCATTTTTGGCTGAGGAAAATGGGAGTATTAATGCAGGCTATTATATATCTTAGTTCATTTGGTTTTACCATAAAAATATTTGCTAACTGAATGATTCTTTCATTTTCTCATTACTTCGTAACAAAATTTTGTAAATTTGTTATTAAAATCTTGTGGGCTTTTTTGTCCAATTTTGTAAAAAAAAAATATTGCAAGTAAACAGAACAATTGGTAAACTGTACCTCAAAAGAAAGCAAGAAAAAAGGTTATGTACAGGCAAACTAAACAACAAAGAATTTATAATAATGAAATTACTGATACAGTGATCCCCCACTATAATGGTGTTTAAGGGAGCCAAAATGCAAAATTTTGTATAATACACCATATGCTGGGTTACGTAGGCGAGAATACATTTTACTGGGTTATGTAAAATGTTGCAATTGGATCCATTACGACATCCATCTTGTAAAAGGGACTTCAATAATTGGATGCCTCATAGTGAATGACCACTGTACAAAGAGCAGTGGAACCTCAATTATCCAAACCTGTTTTGGTTATACAAATATTCAAGATAACAGAAGAGTTTTGAACAACAATTTGAAAAGGGTCACAGTGATAGCTGTATTTCTCCAATGATATTAACATGCTGAAAAGTAAGCCCTATTTCAAAATGTCAAAGCAAATACAAAGGTCTCTGAAAGACAAAAAAAGAGGGCCTTTGCTCTTCCTCCCATGTTAGATTTTGTGTTTTTGTCCCAAGAACTGAATGAAAAAAATCAGTTCGCCTGTGGTTGTATTTGGTCTCAAATGATAAAGATGTGTTATTCTCTGTGGTTTTATTTCAAAACAGAGTTCCACGACTAGCAATAACCACCACCACCACCATCACTTTTAGTTCTATTGACCTTTATGGCTGAAGGTAATGAGCACATTACAACTTTCTATTCCCCCATATCACTGGAGAAATACAAGAGATAGATATGCGTCTTTCTCGTAAAAGCAACGACTGAAATTCAAATGTGCAAGGCTGGGTCAATTTAACCAGGTAACAACAATGGTTACATTGTAGCAAAAAAAGAGGACTCCACTTCAGAAGTATGGGGCTTTTAAGCCAGCTATCGGCTGATGAGGAGATCACTGTAAAAAAATAATTTCAATAATACAATTTTTGACAATAAAGGTCGTTTTACTGTCTGTATCACAAATGATACAAAACATGTTTTGTAATGTTTAAGACTGACAATATGCCGACGTAAAGACATTTACAATTACGGAACTGGATGCATAGATTAACAAAACCGCACCATGGATTGTAAAAGTATCTAAAATCCCTCTTACCCATTGAAAACAGCACCTTTTGATCTACATCATCTGATGTGCGAAGAAAAAAAAAAAGTAACAACATAAGAAAATGCAACATAGACAAATATTGGCTACTGAAACAAATATTTTGTAGAATTATTGATTACAGACAACAAACAACACGTTGATGGTAGTGCAAAAGCTCATAGATTAAATTAACAGATATCACAAATAAGGTATACAATTCTGATCATGCAATATAGCTTTCAAAACATGGACTATGTATGTCCTTTGTATGCTATTACTTTCCCTTTTTGTTGACTTTCGAAACTACATTTCTTTTCAATTTTGTTTCTAGCCAACCTTTAAGTTTTGCTGAACCATATATACTCAATTAGAAGTCGACCCCCTTTTCAGGGCAACAAAATGCCAATTTATTTTAGACACTCCAATAAGTTGGGGGTGTATTTTGCAAGTCAAACCCATCTGATGGGGTGACTTCTTAAGTCAGAGTTGCACTTTTTAAAAAAAACAAGCCAAACTGGACAGATATACAGATAGACTGATAGGAAAAATAAAGGCAAAACCAATGTAAATAAAATTATATTACTGAATGGAATAAACTGACAACTTACAATTTTTCCATCTTTGTTTAATGTAATAGTCCACAGTTTAAATTCATCTATGTGACAAAATCCATGAATTCAATTATACATCACATACCGATATAAAATAGTAATTGAGAATGATATGGTTCACAATATCCCGTATTAAGTTAATTCAAATAAACAATGAAAGTGACAGCCACATATTTTGTGATTCACAATATCCAATAAATGTCACTATCTACTGTCATCTGAAACTAAGTCCAAGAATTCACTGTCATTGTCTGATCAAGTTCTGAAATCCTCTATCATCTAGTCATTGCAAATTGTCATGATCTAGTCAATCTAAATATCGACTGACTCAGTTTCCTCAGCTTCCTTGTCATATGTGGATTCTTATGCAGAGACAGAGCTTGGGATCTGTAACACTTTGATCGTATAGTTTGTGAAATCCATTAAAGAATGCCACTGAAACTGTGTCAATTGTGGGACAAGATCAATGTGAGTTAAAATAACCACTCTCTGTTACTTGGCCCTGAGCAAGTATCAAACTCATGGCTCAATCAAAGGGTTGTCATGTGGGAAAACAAAGAAGGTGCTGCCGTTATAAGCTTAGGGATTATGGTCAATCATGCACAGGAAGCTGTGGATCTCTACTTGGCAATGAACAAGTATTAAATTCATGGCTGGGTCAGATAGATTGTCAACCCAAAAACAAAGTGAGTGCTGCCTTTACAAGCCATGGACTTATTGGGCTACAAGCACTGGCAGAGAACTAGGAAAAGGAAACTACAAATTAACTGAAAACTTGTATTGCATCAAACACAGTATTTATAGAGCAAAACATAAATATTAATACAAATACAGGTTGTTCAGACTTGAACGAAAATAGAAACAATATATTTGCGAGTAAACACCCATGGTAAACAATGTTGACCAACACTTCACTTTGCAGTGGGTAGTATTTAATTTAACAGTAATATTATAAATTTTTTAAAATCCAAATAACTGTGGATACAAGTGCTGTGCATTCAGTACAGTCATGAAACAGATAAACATAGTGCATACCATATATGCATTTCTGAATGGGAATAGTGGCATGAAAACATAAAAATGTTTGAATTAACAGTATCTTCATGTACTGCAAACATCTTGAGTTTCCAACATTACCCATAGATGTATCAATTTTTTTTTTATGTTCAACTTATAAAAAGCCTCTACTCTGCATGAATAAAATTTTCCTGAGAATAAAAAAAATGTTGACTTGTAAGCGAGTATATGCAGAATATATTCAACAGCATGCCTCTGTTATTATTTAACAATGTCGTGAATTCACTTTTACTTGTCGGGACTCAATTTTTGTGGATTTTGTTGTTGCTAGAAACAGATAAAATTTTTAAATACCGAACATTATATTTTTCATTAACAAATACTATTATGGTCAGAAAACAACCATAACTGCAGGCACCAACAAAACACAAAAACATACCTTAAGAAAACAATCAAAATTGATCTTCACAAAAATAAATGAATTCACTGAAAAGTTAATTTTTAAAATTTTTCAAAATTACGAAGTTCAAAATTATTGGTAGGATATTCCAATAACAGTTCAGAAAGTATCTAGCTGCATTGTTCAAAGATTATGTTGTGGGTTGTCTCCCATGCATTAACTACAGCCAGTTCCTACTAGTTGAACTATTTTCCGATTCTTATGATATTTACTGGGAAACCTCATGTAAACGTTTCTACCATATCTTACAGACAGGGTAAAATGAAAATACGTTAGTCAAGAAATGAAGACACTATAGCAAACCATCACTCTTGAGCACAAGCAACACAAGGCAGAACAGTAAAGCCAGTGAGGGGGGATGCCTTTTGTGGACAGGTGTCCTTTATAATGAGATTAAAATGGTTGAACCCATATGAGAAAAGAGTCATCAATGTTGTCCTTAATAGAGAGGTTCCAATGATAAAATACAAAGTGAGACACAAATGCTGTCCTTTAAATAAGATAATTATAAAATCTATTGAAATGCAATGCTTGTCATATATATATATATATATATATATATATATATATATATATATATATATATATTCAAATGTATAATACAAGTGAAATGTAAATGTCCTTTTTAGCCAAATTTCCTTTATATGAAGGCTACAGTGATTAACCCTATAAATGACAGAAGATTGTCTCTTATGGACAATGTCCTTTATATGAAAGTGTCTGTTAAGACAGGTTTAACTGTATAATTCTATCACTGTGATAGTGAGCACAAAGTCTTAGTCATATGTAAGCAGAATACTCTCCTTCAACAAGACTGTATGGCATCCATACATATCGATTGCCCAATAAGCAAGGTCACCTTGCATTACTTTTGATCATGGGAATTTTAAACTTTACCGTTATGAGAAAAAGTGATATTGCCCCAGTCACAATAAAAATGCTACTGCCACTATGACAATAAAAGTTATATTTCCAGTGTTACTATATAACCTGTGGAACACTCCCTGTGTGTCCAAGTGATCTACAGATCTCACCTCTATCTGCATGGAACCAAGTCTTGGCTTGGCCAATGCATGTACATGAAAAAATTGCCAATAGCTTCTCATGGATCAGTGGTTCTTCCTCTACCAAATATAATGGCTGCCATGTGTATGTATGTATGTATATGTGTGTGTGTGTATATATATATATATATATATATATATATATATATATAAATTTCCCAAAAGGTACTCGTCATTTGATGATGCAAAACTGTCGCTGACTGAAGATACTCTATATTTATTACCAAAAAATAAAGGAAGAAAAATGATAGAGACAACAGTTTCATTACAGCCTGATGGGGAAAAAGTAGGAAAGTTGCTCATGGCCACAACTGGACTGGAATTTTTATTTTTTACCAACCATGAGTTAGTTTAAAGAGAATTATTTCATAGATAAATTTAAAATGCAAATACCAAAACATATTTAGCATCAGTAGGACACACAAGAGTCTCTCCTAGTGATGTAGGACACTGGACTCGAGTTGTTAAATGTGCACAGGTAAATTATTTTCATAATGCACTTCTTATTTTCAAAGAAACGTTATTTAAATTAATAATTTACAAAACAGTTCCCATTCTTATAATTAAAAGAAAGTTACAAGCTTGGTTTCATTTTGTTTGTAAAAAAAACCCCCAAATTATTGATCCCAAACCTGTTCGGATCAATATTCTCAATTATATCTTCCCAAAACGTTCAACCCTATGTTTCTTTGTTTTGCAAGCAAGGTTAAACAGGGGTTGAAAATCCTTCAAAATTCACTCATTCATGTATGAAATTTTTTTTTCTTGCCTGCCCAAAATAAACTGTTGGCCAACCTCAATAATACAGGATTGTAGAAGTTAACAATGCCAATGACCTAAATCTGATCCTAGGAAGGGTTGTTTGCCTAACTTCTTATGTGACAACTTTGAACACCTGCTGTAAATAATTACAAATCGAGACCAGTCTGCTCTCCCTCCGTTAAGTATTCATTGGTACTGAAGAGAGAAAGGAAATTATCTGTATGAACTTGATCAAGACAAATGGAAAACTTGTGGCAGAAAGTATGAACTTTGAATGAACAAAGTTGGCAACAATCTTGACAGAACATATCGTTTTCATTGAAGAGAAACACTGGTCTGCCAGAAATCTTCATTCACCATATATAGGTTGAGTAAATGGAAAATTCACTAGACTGCTGGTAATAATCACTCTGCACTTTGAGTTGGGCAAATGAATTTTCAACCCCATGGTTAAATATAAGCATCATTTGCAAATAATTCAAACAGCATCCTTTCTTTACACCATGCTTGCCGAAACAGAATCCAACTTAAACATCGTTTGCTTTCCATGTCTGACATCAACCCAGTATCCATCTATCTTAATGAAGGCCAGTCAAGGAAATAAAGTGGAGGTGATTGGTATTTTCTGAAAATGACTAACCTCATATGTGGCTTTGCCAGAAGACTTTTCCACATCATTCATGAAATATTTCCCTGCATCTACTCAAAAGACATTTGTATCTTCCCTATACTAAGGCATTCTCTCTATATACTGGGAGATTTGCTCTATAATATACTTGGGTATTTACTCTATATACTGGGTCATTTACTCTATATGCTGGGGTATTTACTCTATATGCTGGAGTATTTATATACTGGGACATTTACTCTATATGCTGGGGTATTTAGTCTATATACTGGGGCATTTACTCTATATACTGGGGTATTTACTCCATATGCTGGGGTATTTGCTCAATATATTGGGGTATTTACTTTATACTGGGGCATTTATCATATATGCTGGGATATTTACTCTATATACTGGGGCATTTACTCTGTAAACTGGGGCATGGACTCCGTATGTTTGGGTATTTATTCTCTATACTGGGATATTTACTCTATATACTGGAGTATTTACTCTATATACTGGGGCATTTTCTCTATATACTGGTGTATTTACTCTACATACTGGGCCATTTACTCTATATACTGGGAGACATACTCCACATGCTGGGGTATTTTGTATGTAATATTACTAATAAATAATGAGAAAAGATCCAGATGATACCTGCCTTATAAATGGAACACCTTTATATAGAGGCCACTCATAGTGACAAAGTACCCAAATTCAGTTATTTTATATTATTAAATTTAAGATTATCTAGGTCAACAAGTTCTTAAATCTATGCTTCAACCACAAATAAATTATATCAAATTCTAATTTGGTATGGACTTGAGCAGTACCAATACAAGACTGTGCAAGAAAATGCAAGATTCAGTTAGGCCAGTAATCAATCTGAAAGGGACTGGGGGAGATGTTCCCATGACATATGTTATTACAATAAGTCAGCCAATCAGATGAAGTATTATATCTTCGCGTTTGGAAGATTGAGCAGTATGGCTGAAGAGCATCAATGTGTGCTGAATGATTTGATTCACTTTCAGATTTCTGAAATTTACATTAGCGTTGACTAATTCAAAGGTCACAGGAACATGACCCCTAAGTGGTCAATGTCAGATCTTCAGAGTCGAGATCTGATTTTAGTCAGATTGGGCCAGTAATTACCTGCTTGAAATCCTTTTTCATTGTTTCTGTCCATACAGCTGACACACAATCAGCTAAATTTATATGCCTGTCTATTGTATTGGTCATAAAGTTTGTGCATACTGCAGTAAAAGTGCTTGTGATTCTGTGTGTCACACAGTTTACACAGCATCCCCTTCTTTGATGTCTCAAACTATAGCCATTACCTGGGCCAGTTTGATTGGAAGTTATGCTTTGAATTTTGTTTTCTCTATTGCTAGCACTTGCTGCTATATCCAAATCATTTAATTATGTCTTAACAAGATATTCTCAACTGCTGCCTCTGGCTATGATCTTTTCTAAATTCCACATTTTCCTCTCTACTCTCACATGTCAATACACTCATCAGTTGTCTATTCATATACAAAACAGTGTGCCACTAAATTCTTTCCACCAACATAATAAGCTTCTAAGCACAAAACACATAAAACGCTGCATTTGTGTATTTTAATGTCAGGACTTGGAATGAAGTGGATTATGTGAGAATAGTATCTAAAAGTTCCACTCTTCATGGACCAAAATTATACAGGAAAGAAATCTCTTGTACACCATTCCAATCATACCTGACTGCAGAAACAAGTTCCGTATCATTGTCAGAAGTTCATTTGGGAAATGGTCAATTGCTTTCAAGTCCAACAGAATTGCACCAGTTACATCTGAAAGGCCCTGATGAACCTATTATTTTGGCAAATAATTATTACTAGAAAGGGGCTGAGGGAGATGTTCTTAATGAAAGACTCCACTACATGATGCGAGAACTGAAGTATATCTGCTTTGTACAACACTCGGTCCTCTGACTCTTTTAACTGAATTTTTCCAAAAAATCACGCCTTCAGATATACAATTTACTCCAGAATCCATAGAACTGCAGGACTATTGGTGTGCTGATTTGATAAATTTGAACCAGCTTGTTATGAACTGCGAGACTCTGTATTTAGTATTCAAAAAATGTTCATTCATCAACACTAAACAGTCTCTGTTTGCAAGTAAATCAAGATATTTCACTGGAATGTATTTGGTTAATGAACTGTAAATAAAAGTATCTTTTTAAATTACAATTTGTGGTCCATGTGCAAACTTTCCTAGAGTTTCTGCAACATTCAGAACACAACGAAACTGTTTTCATCAATACATCATTGGGACCCAGTCAGTTACAGTATCTCATTTAAGTCAATTTACGGCAAAACTGAATTCCATCTCCAATGTTAACGAAAAGATTACTAGCAACAGATCACCTATATATCTAATTTCATTTTTTCAAACATTCCTTCCACAAGCTGCCAGCTTGGCATTCTACTTCAATTACAATGGTTACCAAAAATATATATTAGTTATGGTGCATTTAGAGTTTCCAAAAATTATTTTTTTGTAGAGCTGTTTCAGATCTGAACATATTTTCACTCTCACTTTCCAGTAGTTTTTAAAATTCTGTCATAAATTTGTCCACAATAAATGCACAAAACAGAAGCGTTTTTGCCCAAAACTAAAAAGTACCAAGTTGTTAGTTCTTCTGTCACTTCCAGATGAATATTCAAAGCTATTTCCTGTCATGAAGAATAAAGATAATCTTTTGACGACTTTTCTCAAATTACAATGGAAGACAATTTACTAATATGCATACTACTATGTGGACTAAAAAAGTCAGCACTCACGGGGGGGGGGGGAAGTATTTTCATTGCACCTTTAATCAAGCTTACATCCATTTCTCTTATCCGTCAGCATTTCAACTACTTAAACATTATATATAGTAACAGAACGATCAATATAAATACTGTTCATAATCGGAGGAAGTATCAATAAACAAGCACACACATTTCTGTCAGACTAAGTGCTCTAAATAAGTGAACACTGTTCCATGACATTGCTCATGCACCTTAAGGCACAGCTTTTTTAATGAAAAAAATGCATGTTGTGACTTTGCCGATCAACGTAAGGGTGAAGAAAATGAACCATGGAATAGTGTGTGTTTGTGTGTGTGCATATGTGTGTGTGAGTGAGAGAGAGAGTGTGTGTGTGTTGCCTGGTATAAAAGCTTTAAATCTGTTTATGTACAAAACTTTTTCATCCCAAATATCCAGGTGAACAGAACACTGAAAAAGTCAATAACCCCTTAACAGAATGTTCAGGAACCCAAGACAAAACTTTTTTCTTCAACTGCGGAGTACTGAATCCAACCGTGATATTCATGTGCAACAAGATTTTCAAGACGGCTGATGTGGTGGCCATACTGGATACAAGATCGTTATAATTATCATTCAGGATCAACTAGACATCAGAAAAAATGTTTTAATGAAAACCCAATGTCAGTATGATCATCTGTTCAGGAAGATGAGGGATAGCAAGATTTTTAAGAAAACCGTCTGAGTGGTCATTTTGGAAAGAGCAGTGATAACAAGATTATCAAGATGACACTATGGTGGACATACTGGATAACAGAGTGGAATCATTTTCATTTACGACAAAGTAGACACCACAAGTCTTCAGGTGAAGAAACATCAAAATGACAATCAATTTAGAAGGAATAGCGGTAACAAGATTTCCAAGATGACATCATGGCAACCATATTGGAGGAGAGATTTACACCATTTTCATTTAGGCCCAAAAAGACTTCTTAAGAATTCTTCTGTTGAATATCTTATATCAATATGGGTTTCAGTTTAGCAGGAATAGTAACACATTTTTTTCAAGATGGCTGTCATACTGACTGCCAGATCAGCAAAATTGTCTTTGAGGTTAACAGGACATCTTTTGGTGAAACACCCATGTCATTGTGACCACATTGGTGGTCAGATTGGCATTATATTCATTCAAGACAAACTAGACATCACAAGGAGTCTTGTGGTAAAATCCCCATGTCAATATAACTTTCAGCAGGAGTAGAGACAAAATTTTCATCATGGCTTCCATGATGGCCATAAGGTATGCCACAATGGCATCCATTTCATTTGAGACCAATTTGACGTTGTAGTCTTCTGGTAAAATTCTCGCTTCATTACAGCTTACCATCCAGGAGGTGTGGCATTAAGATTTTCAAGATGGCAGATGTGGTGGCTGTATTGGAGGCAAGATTGGCACCATTTTCATTTAGGACTGTCCATTCAGTGGGATTAGCAATAACAATATATATAAAATGGCTACACTGGCTGTCATACTGGAAGTCCAAGCAGCACCATTTTCATTTAGGACCAAACAGACCATGGGATGAACATGTGAAAATTTCATGGCAATCCTCCAAGTAATGTACGAGGGGTAGTGATAACAAACTGGTGCTAACAGATGGATGGACAATGAACAGGCCATCTTATAAGCTCTTCTTCAGTAAAAATTTGATATACTACCAAAGCCATTAATCCAATAATCAATGGTGCCAACAATCCCAGGATTAACTGCTAAAACATTTCTCCTTACTAACGACTGGCTGAAATTAAGAGTTTTCATTTAGTGAAACTTGTTTTACAAGTAATATTGGTCTTGTCTATTGTGGTAGGAAATAAATTGACAGAAAGATGGTGTTAGTGTTGTGCTTCGTTAAGTAGGTCTTTGAAAAAAAAACAAACAGAAACAACACAATGATTATATTACTGTTAGTTCTGTGCTCAAGAAAGTAATTAACTGCTGAGAAATGTGTATAAGACAACTTTTGTTGCATATGATAACAAATTCCAACAGAAAGCTCAAAAACAACAGATCAAAACTGACAATGGCAGAGTAGGATAGATCTGTGCAGAAAGAAACCAGATTAGTAATAGTCAAACCTGCTCTAGCATTCACTTGCATGTATGGACTGCCTGTGTATACAGGTCCGGTTTCAGTAGTCAAGACTGCCTGCTTACAAAAACCACTTTCAGTGAAATCCACTTAGTGGTCTGGATACAGAAATTTCACTGTAGGAGTTTTTTTTAATATGGTTATTTTATAATTAGCAATTCAATTTCCACCAACTGTGAAGAATATTAATTACCATGGTCATATAATTTTTACTGGACAGGTGAAAACTTGAGCTCATGTTTTAAAGTTTCATGGTCTCCACACTTAGTCCAAATCTCCATTTATATCTTAAATCCATCCGAGTCCAAAAGTTCTGACCAGCCAAATAGATAGGTCAGAAATCATTTTTCCAAATTAGAATGCTGCAGTGTTGCTTGAGAATTTAAAGGTTTTTTTAAATTTTTTTTTTTTTTAATTATTTCTTTTTAAAGCAACAATGAAAAAAGCCAAAAACTGCATTGCCATTCCTCTTGGCATTTTTGTAATATAATAAAACAGCAAGGGAGGTAACTCTAAAAAGCTTGATGGTCAACAGTAAACAACAGCATTAGCAGTAGAGCTCAGCCAGAATGACCAGGTAGTGTTAACTTTCAATAGAATATTTAACAGGGCATACTCTGAGATGTGCATGGTTTGTATATGCATGATATGAACAAGACAACTTGTCTCTATCATGCAAGCAAGAAAAGTGAAATAGACCCCTCCCCCTCTTTCTGCATAGCCTGGACCCTCATAAATAGATAAATATTCCACTGAAAGAGTTAAGTAGCCGAGGCACAGTCTCACCAACATTTCTTAGCGGTAAATTCTAGACTTTAAAAATTATTTGGCTGAATAATTCATGTCAGTACTTAAATTTCATCCAATTAGATTGTGGATTCTGTACTCGAGTAGCAGTCCAAACATTTTGTTGGTGAAATCCAGGCCTGGTCACCTAGTCAATCTGGCACCCTATGTTATATAGCAACAAACATAATTAGATTGTAGTAACCAAGACAACATTTAATTCACCTGGTCTGGACATTCTGGGATGACTTGCAGGGGAATAGGGTCCTTGAGAGCCTACGGGGAGAAAACAACAGTATATGACAACCCTGTCAAGTTCTACAGCTTTGTAGCTTTACTCAAGTATAATTCCAATTTTTATGACCAAACTGCATTTTCTGCCAGGTGAATAGATGTAAATGGTCATGTAATACTGATCTGGAATTTTGTACACTTATTGGTTAATTCTGGGAACTACATTTGGTGAAGAGGCTACCTTGTGCTATGAAGAACCAAATTTTTGTTACTTATGAAATCCGCCAATCTGACAACAGAAAGGAGGAAAATTGGCATTATAATGATTAAATGACCCTGGTTGGGTATTATTGTAAGCGTAAAATGTACCTCATCAATCATAAAGCTAACCGAAAGTCCTATGGACTTTCTTTAATTTGTACGTGATTAGGTAATGTTTACGCCATGATAAATACCCAACCTTGGCGATTTTTGGAGGGGTGTTGCTAAGACTAAACTCCAACTAAAAATGTATTCAGATAAACGCATAATATTCTATAAGGAATACTTTAAAAAGAATAAGACAGATGGCCCCATCAATATGGTATACTTGAACCCAACACCCCAAAACAAAAACTAATACAAGATGCAAGGGCAAATGACAAGTGAGACAGGTCAAATATAGGTCATAACACTGTTGAACTTTGCAGGAAAAAGGTAAATCTTTACCTTAACTTGGGCTTTCTGAACACCGATTTGCAAATCATATTTGGTTTCAAAACAATAAGATATAGGGCACAAATATTTGGAGGGGCAGCGGTGGAGAATTAATCTATTTGGAACTGTATACCTGAGACTCCTTAACAACATATGCATGAAAACATACAACATCATTAAAAAAAGATGAATATATTTTTAAATATTACACAGCTTTAATATCAAGGATAAGAATTTTCTAAACAGAAGGACCTGAATCCTTCAGTCACAAGTCTTGCAAGGATATTAATTTTCAAAACAGGAACCCAATCAAGTATATCAATCAGTCTGGGTAAAACTTTACAAACATGACTATCATCTATTGTAACAATTCATGCAGAATGCATTCTAATAGCAGTTTCTTATTGCAATCTGCAATCATATCTAGACCCAGAAGTCTACTGGGAAAGATTTATCTCCCTTTACTCCGAATTACCTGAGGGGATCAGGTTTGTAAAAAGTATCTATGGGACAAGATATTTGCATCCCAACATTGTTTTGTTTCAAACTACATCAGGTCATACTTGGTATTAACAGAAAAGCAATATGACTGCAGTGCAAATCTTACAAAAACATTGTATGAAATGATCACCACATGAATGTATGATCCATACAAGTCATGAACAAAAAAAAAAAAAGCTTCATGACTTTTCACGCAAAGAAAAGAGATGTACTAAGTACTATATAAAAAATCATTCATACAAGTCTTGATGTTTTAAGATTTTCTTTTCTCCAATGCAAGTTCAACTTTCAAGCAGTGTCTGAACGGATTTATGAATCATAGCATGCATGAAATTATTGATTTCGTAAAGGGCATACAAATTTCAAAATATTCTGACTTTCAGGTCAATTTATATTTGTAAATCATGCATGCTGCAACTGCAGACATGCAGTTCAAAAAGTATATGTAAAAAAAATATATACAAAATTGTTTAAAGATGGAAATATTGCTATAAATTACATGAAAATCTAATTGGGTCATCTAAACATGCATACATAATTTGTGTACCTCAATTGCATTTTCTTAATCAAGCTAACAAGGTTCAAGTCCAAATTTACAAAACAAAAATGTATTTCAATATTAAAAATTGCTAACATGCCTTGAAAATCTAATGAAGTCATGAACATACAAATAAACCTACCAAATTTCATTTGTCCATCATGTGTGGTATTTTCTAACAAAGATCTGTGCACAAAAACTACCAGTCCAAAATGTTAGAAAACATCTACAATATTAAAACTATTTAAATTACATTGTCTAAAAATCTAATCAGGTCATCAAGATACAAATGGTAATATGCCAATTAAATTCCAATTCTTGACCTCAAGTGGTTTTATATAATCGTGTTAACATGGTTGAGTCCAAAACAGGTGGAAACAATTATTCTATGTACGTAAATATGACTACCCCGTTTCTTTTGTTCACTATGCAAGGTATCTGGACAATCTTGCTAACAAATTTCTCAAGATGTACAGATATATGGATACCAGGACTGACAGACGTAAATCAAGACATTACCAATGTAAGCAGTGAGAACAGAACAAGAGACCTAAGTGGACCCCTAATATCATTCACCTGGATTACATCACATAACAGTTGACCTTTTTACTAAGTAGGCTTATGTAGCATTGTGAGAACACATTTTGTGTAAATTGTCTCCCAAACTTAACATTACATTGATTGTACCTATTCTGCGATATCCTGATGAAAACTATTTCCAACTATAAAGGCACAATTAATATGCACCAACTCTTGCTCATAACTGAAGTTATCAAGACAATAAACCCAACAGATCAAAAATTTGACTTCAAGAGTGACAAGATGTGAAGTCATCTCATTAACATGTGTTGATCTGACTTACTTTTGAAACTGTTCAAGATCTATATTCCAATTTGTATCAAAAACCATATCAGACTTATGGTTTCCAGAGTGGTAATAAGCTCAGCCAATCAAATGCAAGATCACCTTATGAATATTCATGGTTATACCTCATTACTGACAGTCCAAGATCTTTATTATTAAAAACATATTACAAGTTTGAAAAATCTAATCACAAATATGGCTTCCAGAGCGGTAACAAGTTCAGCCAGTCAGATGCAAGACTGTAACATTAATATGCATTGATCTTGCCCTTTATTGAAGCAATTCAAGACCTTGAAGGATACAACATAACATACATTAAAAGTATGATTCAATTCAGATTAGAAAAATGGCCTCCAGAGTGATAACAAACTCAGCCAATCAGATGCAAGATCACACCATTAATATGTATGGATCTCACTCATTATTGCACCCATCCAAGATCCTGACAATACATGCCTCTGTTTCATGTGCTATAAGCACAAGTAAGAAATCAGATGCAAGACAACCTTATGTGTGGATTATATTCTTTACTGAACCTGCCAGAGATTTTGAGGGCTGTTCCATTAAAACATACTTGTGACCCAGGGAAGGCACTTTTAAAGTGGGGTACTCACCCATAAATGCAATTTAGAATTTTCATATCATTTTAATATGAACTCTGTCGAATCAAAGTACCCTGGCATATATTTAAAAAAAAAGAACTGCCTTCCCTGGGTACCATGTATGTTTAAATGGAACAGCCCTGATGATATAAGCATAAATGCCAAGTGGTAACAATCTCAGTCAATCAGATGCATTAAGATGCATGGATCTTCCTCATTAATGAACTCACTCAAGACCTTAATCATATTA
This sequence comes from Megalonaias nervosa, assembly GCA_016617855.1. Taxonomy (NCBI): domain Eukaryota; kingdom Metazoa; phylum Mollusca; class Bivalvia; order Unionida; family Unionidae; genus Megalonaias; species Megalonaias nervosa. Next base: position 52,802 of record JAECUM010004696.1, on the reverse strand, counting down.
GCTCCCCCCACCCATCCCATATATCCCAGTATATGCGTTTCCTATTGAACTGGTTTTAAAATTAGGATAGGCTTCACTGCCATGTGAGCTAATCATGAATTCACTTTGCAAACATAAAATCAAATGACCTGAATGTGAAATCTACATATTAAAAACCCCCAAACCTTTACATGTTAATAATCACTTCACATCTTTGCAGGTGAGAAATAAAGAAATGTGATAAATAGTCATATCATTGTTTACCTTGTGGACTTGGCATAATTGGTGTTCCTGGAGGACCTGACACTTGTGGACCCTGAAAGAGAAAAAAAAGAAAGCGTTAAAAAAAAAAAAAAAACCCATGAAAAATTCTGTTTTCTTAATCATCGTCACTGTTCTTATGCAATGGCAAACACTTGCAATTTGCTGATTTTAGTCTACTACTCAAATTGTATTTCCATTGCTTTACAGATATGATCGAGAAGATATGTTTAATGATGAGTAATGATTATCTTTCATTAAGAAGAACCATTTCCCCTCTCCCACAGTAATTTGTGAATATTACATTTAGCATGCATAGAATTGTAACAACACTGATTCTGAGCTACTGCTATGGCAGATCTGCATGAACAATGTGTCAAGTTTGTTGTGCATAGTACATCAGCAAAAAATTATTGAATCACAATATTTTTCATACACTGTTATGGCCAGACAATGTGCTACCTTACTGTGCTAGGTTTCCAAATTCAAACCTTTCTGATCTAAAAAAACAAAAAGCTGACACCCCCCAACCCCCCCCCCGTAAAGTGTTGCAAGCAAATGTGGAAGACTTGCTTCCCTTGGATAAACTGGTTTTCTTCTGTGGCACTTACATTATAACTTCCTGGAGATGCTGTTGAGTAGTTTATCTGCAAGAAACAGAAAATGAATGTGTTACATGTACCTATATTTAAGGGGACTATTTACATGTACATTTATTTAATTTACATAGAAAATGTTTAAAAACACCTACCTATGCATACATGATATGAGCTTGTTGGCCTGTGTGTTATTTACACACCTGGTTAAAGCACTGTAACAAGTTTAACTACTCAGAAGATAAATTTAACAGACTTTTTCTTCCGACATGTAGCTAACGTAAATGCCTGTATTGTTGCCACAGTGCAGAGAAATATACCTACACATGTAGTTGTAAAAACCAACACCATCAGTGTTGTTTACCTGTAACCAGTTGGAGATGAAAACATTTAATTATCTCAAAAAGAATTAAAGTAGATACTGAATCATTGGTGTGAAAACGTGATTATCATGTACATTTCCCCAACTGATAGTAAAGATAATGTACAGATCACATGTACTATAAAGGTAAAATGCTTAACCTAATTGTTCTCATGGCTGCATTGTGCTGTATATCAGTCCTGTTAATTTCCTTCTGAGAGTCTCCACAGCTAATGTGCATGCATCAGTATTTACATTCACTGACAACTGGGATGAATGTACATTACAGTTTTGGTCCGAAAGAGTAAATTATTTTTTATCTTCTCAATAAAGAACCTATGCCCTGATGCACCTTACGGTTGTATAATTAATGGAATATTCACAACATTACTGGACCTAGTTGAATCTAACAAGTTTTCCAAACCTCCAACGTCAAAATTCTTTAAAAATACATACACAGCTCTTTTAACAAAACAAGGAGCACATTTTAAACTTTCAAAAGAAAATGCTCGTTAATTTACCTTATAAATACACTGATTAATCTGTGAATGTAACATTTACACCTAGGTCATGTAGTACATTAAGTTTCACTTTGAATTAAAGAATACATAACAGAAAACAAACAAATATCAACATTGTCAACATAGTCAAAAAAGTGATGCCTCACTAACTAATGATGTATGCAATCAACTAAAAATGTTTCCATGAAACGCGGATGTCCCACCACAACACCTGAAAAGTGACTCAAATACAAATGTTTACCAAGGTGTGTTTAACAGATGGATTGATTTTCAGATGGGGAGAGATGGATGTACAGAAAAAGTAAACACTACACGCCCCTATCTCTATAAATGTAGGTAATAAAAATCTGGTTGCTTTATAGAAGCTCCACATAGAATTATGTCTCAGCAAAATAAATGGACAACAAATATAACAATCTCAAACTTTCAAAATATGTGAAAACTAGTAATATCGGAAAGACCATCTTTTTTGTCGATTGTGATTTTATTCAGCTATGAAACAAAGAACTTGATCAGAAAAACTTTAACACTGACCTTAATCAAGGGAGTAGATGGACCTGCATATGAATGGATGGACATGCTCATGGAAGCCAAAGTGATTGCTATGACAAGCCTTCCCCTAGACAGGGTAGGCTTCACAATAAAATTTGGCAGATTCTAGCCATGAAAGTTTTACAAAAAAAAGTAAAAAATTGAAAACGGATCAGAAAATTGCTTACATTTTGTGGTGGTGCAAGCCCTAAGCAATGCTGAAACTTAAAAAAAAAAAGAGCAATGAGATCATGTATTCCCTGATGATCTTACAAGCTCTGTACTTATAAAGCTTTCATGTAAGACAAGCTTATATCAACAGGTTTTATCTTGTTAAAGAAAAGTGCTTCACTAAGTGACAGACTGACCAAATATCAACTAAAATTCAAGATACATTCAATATGAAAATTATATTTTATCTTTTAAAATGCGCAGTACAGACTCCGATCTGTCAGCAAATCAGAGAGTACATTCAAAATGCTGGTCCGCTGGCATATAATTCAATGACATATCTAGGTACAGGAAAACCCTGCTATAACACGCTTTGTTACAACATTAACTTGGATAGAACGCGGTTGTACAATGGCTCTGTAATATTTATATAAGATATCCTTTATTCTCTGACACTAACAGAAACAACAGCCAAGCTGACATAATAATTTCGATATGTTTCAGGAACCAATAGCTTACAAATGATAATTAACATTCTTACTCAGCAATGATTACTTTTAATCAATACGTAACACAGTGATGCATCAAGGAATTGACAATAAGGGGGGATCTCACCTACAAAAGAGGTGGATTATCAGATCTTACTGGGGGTGAGATGGTAATACTTATCAAATTACTAACGATTTTTCCCAAACTTACCATCTAATAGCAGTTCAAAGTAAATAGACTCCTTTTTTCCTCCCTCTCCAGCACCTGATAGCTTCCCCATATCAAACGATTCTGATGCACCCATTTCTAACTGAGTAAGCATTTAAACCTGGTCAAGTCTAACAAGATCTAGCCCGTTTCATAAATCTGCATGTGCATTACTTTATCCTCAGCAACATGAACATTATTTGCATCATCTGCTTCAGCAGCAGTAACTGACCCCAACTCTTTTCACATTCAACCAGAGCATGTCTGACCAGTGCATTTGCACCTGATGCCAATAATACCTGGTGGACGTTTGCATTTAACCACTCTTGTTACTCTTCCAGAAAAAATTGTCATCCACTTCACTACACTTGACAAGTGCCAAGTACAACAAGTACTAACATGTCCCAGACATGTGGTAGGAATTTCAATATCCCTCAAGGAAAAATTACATATGCATGCACACATGCTAATTTCTAGGGATTCTAAGTTGTAAATATAAACCATGCTATTTGTAAGGGACTTGAGGAAATGGTGCCGTGGTTCATTTAGATGCAAATGATATAATGTAATTCCCCATATTTTGATCATAATTATCGTGCAGTTATAAAAAAAACAAGCATGAATTTTATTTCTTTCTCATGACTTCTCCCCCTTTAATTGTGAATGTTGCTAAAAAAATGGGTTGAAAGCCCAAATATGAACGCCAATTACCGCATTATAGCAGGATTCCACTGCATATGGTATTGACAGCTGCTGTGTGCACTGGGGCAGAAAAAAATATGGTATAGATAAATATATGAACAAATAAATGTACTTACTGATGATGTCGTTGATGGCCATGGCCTATTTCCCTGCCCTCCTGGCCTAAAAGGCACAAACATTTTTAATTATTGATAGAATGTACTGAAGTACTACTATACAGTATAATGAAGAATTCATTTTAATAATAATGCAAACAGCCATATGGTTTATGTGGAAAAGTTCTGTTCTGATTGTATGATTAAAAATCTAGAATTATATTTTGATAATCAACCGCTCTTCCTCCTCTTCATTATCATCAGCAAATGTAAGAAAAAAGATGGCATGATTTAAACTGAGAAATAAGTGGGTAAATTTTGACAAAGCGAAGAATTACAAGACAATTTTCTGCCATTACTCATAGTTTTTACAACTCAGTAAAATTGTCCGATGCTAAATGAGAATAGATAGGGATACATTAACATATTTAACATAATTGGGATATAGTAACAACTTTTACAAAACTGGGATACATTAACAGGTTTTACATGAAGGACACTAAAATATAGCATGCTAGCAGAGAATCTATTAAAGTCCCTCAAAGGTGTTGATGCTCTATTGACTGAAAAGAATTTCCAGGCATTCAAGACAAGTCTTTTTTTTCCCCCCTTTAAATACAGTGTGCTGAAACTGTCACTAATATTTTTCAGCAATAACAAAATTTTCAAATTAACCATTACGGTGAACATAGTGGGTCTCAGATCAGCACCATATTCATTAGGATCAACAAGACATCAAAAGAAGTCTTCCAGTACAAATCTCATCTCAAGACGCCTTTCAGTTGTAGAGGAGCAACGATAAGTTTTGATAAAGATGGATGCCATGGTGGCCATATTTTATATCAGACTGGCACCATTTCCATTTAGGACCAACCAGACATCATAAATCTTCTGTTGAAAGCACAGTATCACTATAGCCAGCCATCTAGAAGTATAGATAACAAGATTTTCAAGATGGTCACAGTGATGGTCATATTGGAAGTAAGAGCAGTACCATATTCATTTACGACCAACTAAACATCATAAGATGGAGTAGGGATAAAGATTTTCTAGATGGTCACTGAGTCAGTGATATTTATTATCTGAACAATACCATTTTCAATGAAGACCAACTAGGAGACATTGCAAGTCGTTAATAAATACCCAATGCTGATATGATGATCCATATCAGGAGCAGTGACAAGATTTTCATTCAGGATAAACTGGACATCAGAGTAAGTTTTCAAGGCAATGTTACTTTTTGTTCAGTAAGAGTAGCAATACTAAGATTTTGGACATTAGATTGGTACTATTTTCACTTAGGACTAACTAGGCATCATAAGAAACCTGGTGAAAACCCCATGTCAATATGATGACAACAGCAATAACATGATTTTCAAGATGGCCACCACTGTAGCCATATTGGATGTCTGAACTGCACCATTTTCGTTTATGACTGAACAGACCCTGTTTAAAGTTTCAAGGCAATCCTCTAAGTAGCCTTAGACTTTCCCATAAGCTCTCCTGGTCTGTAACCAGTAGAGGTAAACAAGAGTGATTTGAGTGGACTAATGTTCTACTTGCCAAAAAAAGAATTTCCAAGAATTCAAGATAAGACCATTTCTTTTCCCTTCAACTGCCAAGAATTTAAATCTTCTACAGCATTAGCATGGTTTTTAAATTAGCTCCAGCTGATGTCATATTGCCACCAGTTTTATTTAGGACTTGGAAGACATCATAAAAAGTCTTCTGGTTGAAACCCATGTTGATATGACTTTCTGTTTTTGTAGGAGCAACAATAACAAGATTTTCAAGCTGACTGCCATATTGAATATCAGACTGGCACCAATTCCATTTAGGACCAAGCAGACATCATGGGAGGTTGTTTGGAGAAAGCAAAGTATTGGTATTATCTGCCATCGAGAAGTAGCCATCACAGGATTTTCAAGATGGTGATTGTGGCAGTAATATTTGAAGTCAAATTCACATCATTTTCATTCATGACCAACCAGATATCGTATCTTTCAATGAAAACCCCATGCTATGACCATTCACGCAGCAGTGATAACTGAAATTTCAAGATGGCTTCTGTGTCAGCCATTCTGTTAGTCTGAGCTGCACTATTTTCATTTAGGACCAGTTTGAATCAAAAGAAGTCTTCTGGTGAAATCACATGGCAGGAGAAGTAGCAATAACAAGATTTTCAAGATGGTTACCTATGGTGGCCATAATGGATATCAGACTGGCACAATTTTCATTTAAAACCAACTACACACAAGTCTTTTAGTAAAAACCCCATGCTGACATGACCATCCATTCAGATGAAGCTGCAATAAGATTATCAAGCTGGCCACTGTAATGGCCATAATGGATATCCAATTGTAACCATTTTCATTTAGATCCAATCTGACATCTAAGAAGTCTTCTAGTGAAATCTCATGTCAATACGTCTTTTCCTTCAGGAGTAGTTATAACAAGATTTTCAAGATGGCTGGTGTGGTGGACATGTTGGGTGTCAAATTGGCACCCATTTAGAACCAGCTGATCACAAGAAGTCTTCTGAGTGAAAATCCCATGTTGATATGAGCATCCATTCAGGAGGAGTATCGATTACAAACTTTACCAGCTAGCTGCTGAGGTGGCCATAATGGTCATTAACTTGTAACCATTTTCATTATGAACCAACTAGACATAATAAAATGTCTTCTGGTGAAACCCCACATTAATGTGACTTTCTCTGCAGACAGAATATCAATAACAAGATTTTCAAAATGGCATCCATACCTGACATCAGACTGGCACCATTTTCATTTAGGACCAACCAAACATAAAAACAAATCCTTCAGTGAAAACCTCGTATTGATATGACAATCCACTCACAAAGAGTAGTATTAAAATGATATTTGAAATAGCCACTGCGGCAGCCATACTGGAGGTGTGAGTGGCACCATTTTCAGTTAGACCCAGTTAGACCTTTGGATGTGTGTGTGGAAAGTGTCATGGCAATCCTCCAAACAGTTTAGGAGGAATGGTGATTACAATTTGGACAAATGTACGATGGATGAAACAAAACAGATGATCCCATAAGCTCTTTTGGTATATGGCAGCAGAGCTGAAATTTCACTCTGAATATTCCGTCATTATTAATTTCTTCAAACTAAAATAATGGACTGAAAAAAGTTCGTACTCTAAGCATGTTATTAAATCTCAAGCTGTTTTGAAAATGACCTGTACTTACATAGACATGGGTGGCATTCCACCTGGCCCCCCAGGACCTGGACCCATACTGTTTGGTGGGGGACCTCTCATGCCCCCATAATTAGGTAAGGAATCATAAACCTGCACAAAAAAAAAAGATCCAGCAAAATTGTTAAAACAAAATGTTTCTACTATATAGACTGTACTTAATTTTGCATCACTCCTGTCTGACTGCAAACAGAACAGACTTATATCACCTGCAGCATAATATGCATGCAGATCAGGATCTATGCCATTCACAGACCTGCCAACCCTCAAGATTTTGCAAAACAAATCTCATGACAATTGAACTACATGTTTCAGATACTTTTAAGTACATTTTCCAGCTTTACAATAGCAATTTATCATATTTTATTACACCTTACTGAAAACTTGTAAAACTTGTAGAAAAAAATCAACTGCCTTACCGAGTTAGGGCTGGCAGGTCTGCATTCAATAAAGAGATCAGGGTCTATGCCTTTCAATAAAGAGATCAGGGTCTATGCCATTCAAGAAAGAGATCAGGGTATATGCCATTCAATAAAGAGATCAGGGTCTATGCCTTTCAATAAACAGATCAGGGTCTATGCCATTAAATAAAGAGATCAGGGTATATGCCATTTGAAAGAAAAACAGATCGGGGTCTATGCCATTCAATAAAGAGATCAGGGTATATGCCATTCAATAAAGAGATCAGGGTCTATGCCATTCAATAAAGAGATCAGGGTATATGCCATTCAATAAAGAGATCAGGGTCTATGCCATTCAATAAAGAGATCAGGGTCTATGCCATTCAATAAAGAGATCAGGATCTATGCCATTCAATAAAGAGATCAGGGCATATGCCATTCAATAATGAGATCAGGGTCTATGCCATTCAATACACAGATCAGGGTCTATGCCATTCAATACACAGATCAGGGTCTATGCCATTCAATACACAGAAAAGGGTCTAAGCCAGGGGTCTCACACTCAAATCACCATGAGGGCCACATGAGGGCTAGCACATTGGCCCAGGGGCTGCATCACTGAAACCTTTTCATACAATGAAAGTAGCTCATACAAACAGAAGCCAGTTGAAATGTTGGAACAAGTAAATGAAATAACAATTTTTTTTTCAAAACTGGCCAACTGAAGAAAAAATTTGCATTATTAATTATTTTACAAATTCCGGGTGTTATTGCGGGCTGCCTGAAACAACTCCATCGGCCACATTGCAGGCTGTGTGTTTCAGACTCCTGGTCTATGTCATTCAAAAAAGAGATCATGGTTTATATCATTTAATATATAATTTCCATGACACTAGGAGTTACATCCCCTACCTGGACTGCACTCCACATTTTGCCAACTCCATTGATCACAAAGTGAAAAAAATAAAGGAAACTGCATTAAACAGAAATTTTTATTACTAAAAGCACATTTATATTAAAATAAAGTATATATTACTCAACACATTATCTGAATGCATTTTAATGTGGATTTTCTCTCTACTGGAATGCCTCATAGACACAACGGTCAGATCTGAACCATTTTTTTGTTCAGCCTTGTTGTTAAATTCAGCCATGTTATAAGAAGCCCATTAGTGAAAACACCATATCAAGTTGATGATCCTTGTAGACCAAGTAGTGACAACAATATATTGCAATGGTGGCCATGCTGGATGTCAGACAATACATTGCAATGGTGGCCATGCTGGATGTCAGACAATATATTGCAATGGTGACCATGCTGGATGTCAGACAATACATTGCAATGGTGGCCATGCTGGATGTCAGACAATATATTGCAATGGTGGTCATGCTGGATGTCAGACAATATATTGCAATGGTGGCCATGCTGGATGTCAGACAATATATTGCAATGGTGGCCATGCTGGATGTCAGACAATACATTGCAATGGTGGCCATGCTGGATGTCAGACAATACATTTCAAACTGAGGACATTTAACAAGTCATAAAAGGTCTGAACTTATTTTTCTGGAGAAGTAACAATAAGATTTTCAATGTGGCTATATTGAATATTCATTCAGGGCTAACCAGATTCTTGGATAAAACTGTAAGCCATGTTTCAGGACTTTCATATGGACAAGGACTAGTGATAACAGATTTTGCTAATGAACAGACAGACATCTGACAGAACAATGCACAAGTACTTCATTAAATTATTTTTGTAATGCAATACAATTCTTACAGCTGGATTCATTGGACTAACTGGGTTCATGGGTCCGGGCATTCTGCCAGGGTGATTCATTCGCTGCATTGGGCCCATACCAGGATGACCTGCAAATAAAATGCAAAAAGGGTTCAATAATAAATACACGAATTACTTATTTTCTTGTATATAACACACTGCTGCATAATGCATTGTGGGTCTGGGTCTATACTGTCCATTATAAAAATATTTTTACGAAGCAGCAAAGACTCTGATCTACTGGCACATTATGCGACAGTATCTCTAGGTCCATGCTGTCCACCTCACAGTACCAGATTTTAAAGACCATGATATGGGCCAACAAAAGAGCTGTTATGCCATGTACTTTACTGTTGCAACAAAAACACTGCCATGAAAGAAATGATTTATTTAACATGTTACTGGACTATACATTATGCTAAATGAACCACTAACTTGTCATGGCAAGAAAAAAAACCCCTTGTCATCCACAATTCTTTTCTTGTATTCTGATCAGCTGTCATGAATGCGACTTTAGCCTGCTGTGCAGGAAGAATAATTTCCTCTGCAAATTGTTTCCCTGTTACTTCATTTGGAGGCTGTATAGAGAAAGTCTCTTTTAATTACACATTTTTCTTTGAAGAATCACCTCTCAATATGCTGGCAAGAAGCTTTCAGCTGACAGAGAGCTTTTTTCCCCCAAATTACAAACACAAGAAAAATACTAGAAGAAAGTTAGTCAAGGACTCGTGCACATTCATTATCTCTTGCACACTTACATAACATGGCATGTGACTGATCATTTGAAACAAGGTCTGGATGGCAGAAATGCAGAAGATTAGTATAACAGGATATATATTGGCTCAAATTCACCAAAATTAATATTTTCCAATTCTCAATGGGGTTGAAGTAAAGGTTGATCAATTTGGCAATTTGATGCAAGATGCAGGAAATGTTACTCCATTGTTTTTAAATGATGGGATTAATTGATACCTGACCTTCTTTGGTCCCATATCACTTGCTCCCAGTGCAGTAATGAAGTGACCTCATCTGGGTCAGTTATGAAAGCCCTAACAGTCTAAACATCCCTAATGGGCTGCCAAAATGGAAGGGGAGATCATTCCAAATAAGCCGAGGTAACCCCTTTAATGCCATATAAAAAAATGAGATTGGTCTGAAAATACAGCTGGTGATAAATGCATAGACATTATATTCTTACAAAATTACAATGCAAATTAGTCTAGACAACTAATCCAACAAATTTACATCGGTAACATGGTGTGCAAGAAATTATTGCAGATTTAATTGTATATGAATGCAGCATGTCAAGATATACAGCATGTCAAATTATACTGCATGTCAAGAACTACAGCACAAGAAGACATACGGCATGTCAAGATATACAGCATGTCAAATTATACTGCATGTCAAGAACTACAGCACAAGACATACAGCATGTCAAGATATACAGCATGTCAAATTATACTGCATGTCAAGAACTACAGCACAAGAAGACATACGGCATGTCAAGATATACAGCATGTCAAATTATACTGCATGTCAAGAACTACAGCACAAGACATACGGCATGTCAAGATATACAGCATGTCAAATTATACTGCATGTCAAGAACTACAGCACAAGAAGACATACAGCATGTCAAGATATACAGCATATCAAGATGTAGAGCATTAAAAAAAACCCCTCAAATTCTGAATGTTGTAAATCGTTAAGTTTCTAAATTCTCAAGTTAACCACAAAACAATTTTTTTTTTGTTTTTATGTCAAAACTGGTTCAAACTACAAACATCTCTGTCAGATACTTTCAATTCCAGTATGGCAAAAATTGATTATATAAAAATATTGCAAATATTCACAAAAGCATTCCACATAAGACTATAGTCTACCCATGCTCAAAGATCTTGCTTCAACACTAACCTGATTTCACAAGTTCAGTTTGCCAGGTGGTACAATGCCAGGGTTGCATATTCTCTACACTGACATAAAGCAACTTTATTCATCACAGACGTAAAGATGAAATAATAATAAATTTGATGTTTTTTGAGCCAAAGCAAAAAGTTTTTGATCATTTCACCTATTTCATTAATTTCAAAAATAAAATCAGCACAAATACAAGATAAATGTCTTATATAACCTGACAAGATCATTTTATTCAATAAACATTATGAATAATCTGCAATTTCAAAATGAATGTGTTCAGACGATTTGTGTATTATACTTTCACCATTTGTGTATTATACCTTTTACCCTGTGTATTCTAGTACTACACAATTACCTGCACACAACATTAAAATCACTAGACCTATTATGAAACATTATATAATGGCATGCTGAACAGAATGCCTTATGCATGGAACATTATTTCCAAGTTTCAAGCTGTAATCAAATATCCAATCTTGGCATGAAGTCCACTGTAATCAGCTCTTCCTATAATCCTAATGCAGATTTTCAATTGATTTCCATTATGATTGCTAAATATCAAGCAGGAAATAAACATCATTTGCTAACAGGTAAAAGCTTGCAACTGAAAATCCAATTTAAAAGTTTTCTGTTATCAAAGGCTGTATTTTCACAAGCCTCTGCAATTTTGAAATTATTCCAGATGACAGAATTCAGTGATGACATTCGATGTAATTACTAAAAAAAAAAAAAAAAAAGACAACAAAATGCTCACTTGTGCCTAAAATGAAATCTAATTACCAAAGCAATTTACAACTTGCAGACATTTCATTGAATTATTGTTTGCTTAACTTCTCAAGTTTCTAAGTATTATTCAAGTAATGCTTCCATAATTTGTAATTAAGATCAGCAAAGATGGCCACCACATGAAAAACTAACACAGGCAATAAAATCAACAAGAATATTAGCAGTCACAGCGTTGTACAAAAAAATTACTTGAAATCTTCGCAAATAAACAGTCAGACTAGAAAGATAAATTGTCACCCAAATGCCAACCCAACTAATACATCAAGCGTTCTTATCGTCACTGTAACAATTTAACTAAACAATTTTGTTACTTCACAGAAACTGACCTATAACCTATACCCAAGCCCTACTCATAGCACAACATATAAATCTGATGTTTTATGTTGACACTTGCCTAATGTGAATTACTTTAATTTTAGTGGGCACTGAAAATTTCATGAAAAATGGTCACAAAAATGTCACAACATTCTGAATTTGTATAAAATATATAGTGGCAGGGGGAAAGAGTAGGGTTATTAGACCTGGGATAGGTTAGGGACATTAGGCCTGAAAGTCTGACAAGCTTCCAGTGCGTCTGTAAACACCTCTCACCTTTGCCAGCGATAGCACTGATCAGTGGGCCCATAGGTATCAGCATGTATTTGGATCTCAAAGATGCACCATAACAGCAGTGCATTAACGGGAGCAATCTTTGGCATTTCATTACTTGTTTACCTTCTGTGATTCCAGTGAAAAGCTAAATTAAAGTTTTTATCATACAATACTGGTCCTGGTTAACCTATTTTTAGAAGTAAATGTACAGGTTCCTTCTTAATTTTATGGTGAATATGATAAAACAATATTCACTGCCTTGTTGAGACTTCACAACTCGAGTGATGAAGATCCCCCATTTCTTTTTTCGAACTTGCCCTCTTATTTATGTTTGAACTTGTCCTCTCATTTTGTTTAAACTCAAATATGACAGCTGTATCTTTAAGTTAAGTGTTGATACCAAACATTTCTCAAGGAGTTAACAGAACAGGATGGATTTAATATTTGATGTTGACTTACCACAATGCAATATTTCACAGATATTTTTATATTCTATCAATCCATAAAAAATAACAATTATTTATCCTGTAATTTTCCTAAGTTTCTATGTGTTCTTGGAAAGAGTTTGGATATATCTGTACTTACCGGCCCCACCAGGATTTTTAAACTAATATTAATCATACAATTCCAAAATAATGAATCAAAGGAGCATGGAAACAATTACAGACAAGACAACATTGATTTGTCTGATCATTTTAACTCATTAACCCCTGGTGCCACGTTTACATGGCAGGAGGTAGTAGCCTACTTCTGAGCTCTGTAGCGTCAAGGTCATGTATGATACGCTGAAGTGGGTGGTATTACAGAAAGGTAGACAGATGAAGCTCTACAATAATACCAAATAATCTGGACGTTCTAGTTGCACTACAAAATACAAAGAGAAAAACGTCATCTTTTGGACCCAAATTTGCCCATGGTCGGAATCCGATTTTGTGTCCAGATTTTAGACTTTTTAGTGGGTCTGTGAAGCAAAAAAAAATTAAAAGAATTCCAACTTCTACCCTTCTGCTCATGTGTGGGCGAAATTGCCAATGAAAAACGATGTTTCTAACACAACTAGGCATTAGGTTAACCGGAAATCTCTTGGAAGTTGATGTACTAGGATATATTCAGAAACAGTCCCCAAAATGTGTTTCCTACTTGCATTTCTGGTGAAAACGAAAAAAAACCTCCAGGGGTTAATGAATTAAGGATGGTGGTCCAGCATGGGGCAGTTATTGCTGCTGACTGAAATGTGGCAAAACCTGGTCAGAATTTTATGGAAATTGCACGTACAGGTCAAGTGTATATTTTAAAAACATAATTGTCTGTCCGTGAAATGGCTTCTGAAGGTCCCAATAGTATCACAATGAAAAATCATCCAGGTTCTGCCATTAGAACAGTTGCTTTAAGTCATTTTGCAGACTGGTTATTAAGTCATTTTGCTGACTGGTTTTGTTGTGGTATCAAACTTAATATGCAAAAGTGATCATAACATGTGACACAAAAGAACAATTTGACTGACACTAAAAAATTCCATTAAAACATACAAAGCAACAGCTTACACAGCTTAAAAGATTTGTGATGGCAACTCGTCATACAGTTTTTACTTATAATTTTTGTTTGTGATTAATTCACACTGTATGCATTATTTTCCTGACTATACTGTACCAAATCATCACAAGTTATAATGCATAATGCACCAGCAGAACTGGATCTATGCAGTTTGTTAGCAGCAAGTTGAACATACACCACAGACCCTGATCTGCCAGTGAATAATGCGACGGCAGATCAGGGTCCATGTTATTGGCAGTTGGACCAGACTTCTAAGCAAGTATACTGAGTACCTCTTATCTGTGACTTTTATTTCGAAGAAAATTTAAGCACAATTTTTTTCCTATCACATAAAATATTGAAGAGATTTTTGTGGTCTATGTTATACTGCATACTTTTAATATAAACCTAAATGTCAATACAAATATTCTGAAGATGTAAATGCCTACAAACAAACCTTTTCATAGGAAAAAAGTACCATATATACTCCTGTATACATTTGATCCAATTGCAAACTTTACAGACCCTGATCAACTGTTGTATAATGTGCAGGCAGATCCAAGTCTATGGCATTTGCAGTTGGAATATATAGTTTTATGTATGGCAATAGCACTCTCAGGTAAGTAATGAAGAAAATTTATTTTATTTCCTTTTTTTATGACTCCACAATCTGACTAGGGAACTGAAGATATTAAAAGGGTGAAACAGTCAATTTGTACTGTCATGGAGAAATCTCAAACTGGAAATGACTTTCATCTACACCTACTGAAAGCATGTCCCCACCCCACCCACTCCTTTTACTTTCTTGTCTAGTACCATACTTGAGCACAGCTTTGAAAAAAAATGGACTTCCACAAAAATATGGGGAACTTGTTAAATTCATTTTATTAATTTATTCTTTCAGTCTTTGCTTAGTCTTGCATGAAAATCTGACAGCAATTAAAAGTGCAGTTGTTAGAGTAATGAAAAGATACCTATCTGCTTGTGTCTGCACATTGAAATTGATGAAAATAGCTGAGTAGATTGGTTCAATTTGTTCAACAGGTCTCATTTAACATTCACACTCCAATGGCCTGCCACAGAGAGCTAAATCAGTTATGCCCATAGTTCCAACTGATACGTTTTCTGTACATCAAACAAAACCTAATGTAAATCTATATAAATACAATTTTTTTCATATCAGTAAAAAGCTGCACAATTGCTCCTAACAAACTCAATTTCAGAAGGGACTCGTCTTGTTCAAACTAGATTTAATGGGAGATGCAATCTCAGGGCTTTGATGCATTTTGGGCAGACAGCTTGACTGGCACGGCTTCGATAATTTCCAGCAAATACTACCACTCAACAAGAAAGAAATCAGAAAAAAAAAAAAAAATGCCTTTCATTTATGTGAAAGCCATTGAGTAAAGAATGAAAGGCAGTGATTATGGTTAAATTGGAATTCAGTGTTCAATTTCCTCTCTGATCAGAAGTGTTTCAGACTGGCTACTCTCATTACGTCTATGCATACTCCTAGCAACAACTTGGATTTTTGGATCCAGTATGTGCAGCAACAGGTATGTAAAAGAAGATCACTCTAACAATACTTCAATGTCTGTGAAACAATGTCTCTATTGTTTATCAAATAAATCATTTCACATATTGTACCTCAGATGAATTGCTTGAGGAATGTATCTTGTCTTTCCAAGTAATATATCTTGTGCCAGCTTGAGGAATGTATCACTTGCTTCCTTGAATATACCAGTCATGCAATCTGAACATTTCTCCTTCATTAAGATGTGGTATGTGGGGTCCGTAACTGCTACTGCATTAAGTACTGAATCATACATAGTACAGTGAGAATGATCACAATGAGGGAGAGCTATACTGTAATATGTATCAAGCATTAGTGGCAAGAGAAATTTTTATTTTTATTTTTCATGTATGTAGTTGATTCAACAGATAATCAGCATATTGTGCAGTTTAAAAAGTTTTCAAAAAAAAAGAAAAGGTAAAGAATGCAACAAAAAAACTTTAAGAAGGTAAACCTTCTGAAACAGTCACAAACATGCAGTACTACAAGTCAATTGATTCCATGTAAATATATCAACATTTCTGTAAAAAGATGTATAATATAGGATATAAAATCCTTAAAATATTGAGCCAAAAATATTGTTATATAAATCACATTATTCTAGCAGGTCCAAGATTCTCTCAGGTGGTACATCATTGAAACATGTCTTAACTGAGATCCTATAAAAAGAAAAGACATCTCACAGAGTGGAAGTTGATACAGTCGACAAGAACATTTTCTACTGCTCGTGGACACTTGGCATAGTAATCACTTTGGCTGAGGCTCAACCTTCAGAAGGTATGGTATGCATGTCCTATACATGCATGGCAGAGTACCACCTCTTCCCAGCGATTTGTTCCATTAGAGCGATGTCACTTTCCAATTATGGGTTTGATGATTAGAAACTTGTTTGTAGTTTTCATTTCACACAATTTGCCAAGTATAAAACACATACAAATTTATATAATATTTGTGCAGGTTTGTCAATTCATGGAATGCTAAGAGTAAACAAATCACAAAAAACTAGACAGATGTTCAATCTGAAGCAAATTTATTGATCTCACTTAACTCCGGCAGGTATATTATCATTGCAAATTAAAATGAGACAGATGAGGTGCTTAAATTTATTATGTGTTTAACTTTCAGCTCTTTGAACCATGCATGAATGATTTACCGCTATCTATATAGACCAATTTACCATCGGCAAGCACTGACATCAACAATTCATCTCCAACTGTTGCAATCCAGGAGGAAAACGTCTTGCAAACTGCGTCTTTTTTTTCTTTCTCTGAAGTCAGTATATCTACCAATAGGCAAGTTCAATTAAATCCAGAGGAGAAAAGTATTTCAGGTTACTTGTTAGTGAGCACTTACTGCAAAGATCTGGTTCATTGCCTGTAGCCAAACATATTCTTTTGTATTTAAATGTATACAGGGTCCATAATGCATCATTCAAATGCTTCCTTGTGCTTGCAAGACTGATGCCATGGTAGTCTCCTACAAACAAACTCTATGTACATTGTAGTCGTGTACAACCAGACTCTATGTTGCTCCCTTGTTGCCATAAGAGTTAAGTAAAGATTCACTGAAAGATGTTATCAATAGACAGTGTTTTGATCAAACTTGTTGGAAGCAGAACTACAAGCACGTTTTTCACCACCTCAAAATTTACTTTGATGTACTTTCTGCAATCATTTACGACACAATTCTACTGTAACCCTAACTATATCGGACATCACTGTGTAAACAAATGTTGATGCAGGAGTTTGTATTGCTCAGCCAATGACATTGTCCTGTATTGACAGTTCAAGTCTGTGTTGATATACGATGTCACAAAGTATTTCGAAACACCGAGATCAAACCAGCGCTGGTAACTATGCAGATAGCACTCTCGAGATCAGGGTAATTCTAATTTAAAGCAAACAGCACCAATCCAGATCTGCCAGTGAATAATGTTCTGAAAGTCCAAGCCCCCTCCATCATTAATATTTTCACTGGACTCCAAATCAAACTCGAAAATAATCCAACCAATCAGAGTGCTGCATTTCTACATACAGAGTCAATTTATTTTACGGAGAGGCCTGGGTTTATCCTTTTTGCAGCCCAGCATGATTTATAAAGTAAATAAACGTAAACATGGTCTGAAGCAGGGCATTAATGATAGAAATGAAACAACAGCCTTAAACATTTTTTTCCCCAAGCAAGCATAAAAGAAATCATCACCTTTCATCATTAAAGGATTTGATGGCAATCATAATCCATCTGAAATGTATGCTTTGCATTTGCACAAGGACAACAAATATGAAACTCATTACATGCTCTAAAATCAAACTACAAAGAATTCCTCCAAACCTTCAAAGCAAAACAATAAAGGTATCATTTTAAGTGAACACAAAAATACTTTAATCAATTCCTAAAATAAATTCAACATCCTGCAACTTGAAGAGCCAGTCATTGATCATAACCACTACTGATACAGCAGCCATTAAATAAACCCTTTTTTCAGTTACAATGATTGGGACCGAACACCATTTTTGTGATACGACGATAGTTCTGAGACAAAATTCCAAGAATTTGCCAGTTTGAAAATATTTCCAGTCTCAAGACAGGCAGGTGTTTCAATTACTTATGTAAGACAAAACATAATGAAATCCTGTGACAATCTGACATATTGCAACTTTAATTTTTATAAGATTCCTTTTCTCAGACAAATTACTATAAACTTGGGATTTGCAGCTTTCCAATTTTCAAAACCTGAAACTATTTTTTTTTTAAATTTAAGGAGTAAAATGCAGGCTGTAACTAACAGTTTTGGACTGAAGACGAAGTGTTTGGCTCTAATATTTTTGAGAACAGACTAATAAACTCCGTTTATGGACATGTAAACAGTTTTAGGTGTTTTTTCATATCAAATTTCACTCTTTCACTGACTTCTGGCTTCATTTTATCCTTAATTATACAAGCTTGCATACAATAATTCTGGTACTCTCATTTTGTCACATCTATCAAGCTTTTTACAGCTGCTGCAGTGTTTCCCCAGAGAACCTGCTATACCAATTAGCCAGAGAAAAAAAGAAATTTTCTTTCCTGTAATTCTCATTCTTTTTCCTCATTACAAGATGCATTGATAAATGCCTTAAAGAATCAGGATATGCATTTTTGCAACGGAACAGAATTACTTATAATCTAGATTCATTTATTTGGTATTTGTTTACCCAACAACTGCCATTATATACCACAAATGAAAATCGATAAAAATTATTCACCACATGATAGGCTATACGTCAGCCAGTATATCTAGTCGAGGAAACACCCTGGGATGAACCACCAACATATGGGAAGTTAATGGCAAACTTTCTCATTTACCCATGTTGGCCAGGCTAGTGATTTGAATTCATACAGACATATGGGAAGTTAATGGCCAACTTTCTTATTTACCCATGTTGGCCAGGCTAGTGATTTGAATCCATACAGACAACAGTGAGATGTCAGCGATCTGTACAGGCGAGCACCTTAAATCACTTGGTCATCTGGGTCCCCATAATTGACTGTTCATCCAACAATCACCTTTATCCAATGTTTTGGGGAGAATGATTTATGTCACTAAAAAATAAGATTGTAATTCTTTTTCTTCTACACGGACTGGAAATCCAGTCTGGGCTCATCCTTTTGAGGGGAAAGCATTATCTATTGAGAATTAAATTTTCATGAGTTCATTGCTACAATTAGAAATTCTGCAAAATTTTGAATACACATACACATATACACATACATATACACACACTGGACTGGAAAAAAAAGTTTGGCAAATGCAAGTCTGCACTTGCATTCCTACTCAGATACACAATCATATGAAAAATATTAATGTATTATTCTGAAACCATGGTGATTTGATGGTTAGCTTGCTGGGCTCAGGGCCAAGATGGTGCAAATCAGGCAAGTCATAGTTGGCTACTGTGGCGTGTCCAATTCAATTGACTGTGACGTAGTGAATGCAACATAGTAATTACCTTCCGGTTAAATGCAGAAATCACAAACTGATATTTACTCTAAGATAACCTCAAAGCACACCTTGTGACACTCCTAAACCAGGATGCATTCACAAGCTTTTACACATCCTTTCTTGCTGCCTTTTTCGCAACTCCCCCATCCCCCCCCACATCTGAACTTAATTCAGATCAAAGTGCAAACTATAAATTCAATACTTCAAAAACCCACCCAACTCTTGCCAAGTATCTACAAAAAAATAACCATAAAGGATTTTTTTTAATCATCTCCAATCGATAAGGCCTTGTCAGAAAAGTAAGGAGCTCATTTCTCAAGTGAACACAGTCTATTAATACTCCTGCTTTGGTTGTCAACCAATTCAAAGAGTTATTATCAGTAGATACTGTGTCTATATTGTTGTTACTAAGAATCATGGTTCATTATTTCAGAAATGTTCAGTCATTATACTTGGAAGCTAAACCAGTTGTGCCACATTCTATGCTTAAAGAAGCTAAACTGTCACTCTTGTGCCAAGTGCCCCATTACAGCTGCATGTCGAGGAGATGGTAAACCAATAAAAATATTCAATTTTCTATTTCTGAATGCCATGTCGCATAAACTTTGAATATGTCATCCATTTCCGCTAATATTGCTGTAGCCATGCCACACCAGCACAATTCTGCCCTAGCCTAATCTTTCCCTGGAAGATAGAGAATGTACTCCTTCAATATCTCTGTAATTTACAGGCAACCAACTAGGGTTTTATCTGTACCTAACAAATGGTCTTGAACAAATGCCTTTTGTTACACTGGGAACTGGTATTTTCATAAGCAATTTTCTTCTGTAAGGAACAACAATCCATTAGGCTACTTCATACAACTGCCAGTCGATAGAAACTTGGGAAATCCTAAGTGATTACAGCTCAGGAAGAAATGTGCACCGCCTAAAGCTAATGTAAACACTGGAGACCATTTCATCTTAAAGTTGTTTAACATTTCAGCATTACAGTCGAGGGCCAGGTTATGGCTTGTTACACCCAGTTACCCAGAACAGATTTGGAGAGGGGCTACACAATGAAGAATCCAGCCTCACTATGTACGAACATTGATGACAATATCTGTAGCCAATTTAAACCTGCAATGGAGCGACATAAAGTCACCATCTGATTAATGAAGGAGCACCTCTGTCGGAAACAGAATTTCACAAAACAGGTAAAGACTTGATAAAGGTTACTATGCAACTGAAATAAGGGTTTTTCTTAAACATGTCAGAAAACTGCAAAGTGGGTGATTAAGTATTTGTCTTCAGATAAGACTTGTTATTATACGTCATAAAAGTAACTGTCAATCACTCATACAAGGAATGTCATTATCTGGAAACAAAACATTGTTTCTCCCACACAATTGTGTTTCAATATATTGTTTGATTTGATTTACCTGGTAACAAACAATTTATTTCCATTGTTGGGTGAAGATGTGATGCTTTATAAGCCTGTGACAAGTCAGGATCCATAAGGGCTTAACTTAGCCCTTATGGAACTCAACTCGCCTTCAGTGACCAAATTTTTCTATCTCCACCTAACAAGGGCAAATAAATGTGCACTATACTGCCTAATGATTTATGTACTTTAAATTCTGATAAACATTCAATCCATGATAAATCACAACTATTTTTGTCTTTGAATTGTTACACACAGAATTTCTGTCCCTTGGGAAGGAATTGCAAATTAAATTAAATTTAAAATCAAGTGAAACAACTAAAATTTTACACTAATAATTACACAAAGAAATCCAGTGTCTCACTCAAGTCCCTATGTAAATGTACTCCACCCACCCACCTATATCTAACTAGCAAAAACTTAAAACACAAAACCTGAAGGCAAAACTCAACATTCCTAATGCAAAGCTACCACTGCTGCCAGAACAGTGACATGTCTTACCATGCTTACAGTTTTGAAAAATAACAAAATACTGTTCACAAGTTGTTCATGATCATATAATACTCATAACTCCTTTTTTCTTATGGCTCATGTGAGCATGGCGTGGTCTTTCTGGCAAACCTTGCTGAAACCTTCAGTTCTGATCAAGTGACCACTTTCCCTTGCAAACATCCTCACCAGTGATTGCACTGGGGACTGAAGAGGTGCAAAACGAATGCGTTGTAGCTGTGACATCTTTGTAACTTATGGCTAAAAAAGTGTTCCCTCATCATTAAGCTGTCTAGTTATAAAAATGACCAGCATTAAAAGTGAAAGTGTCCAATAAAGCATGTTCAGGTGCATTAAAGCAACAACTTGACAATTTAATTGGATCTACTTCGTAACATTTCTTTCTTTATCCTGTATTTTTTATTTTAAATATAAACTGTGTTGAATCTGCAACTTATGATGTTAAGACCAGGTAGTGTTGTGAATTCCCCCCACCCCCATGCAAAGTATCTGTTACAACAAATGAAATCTTGATTTACAAGGAAAACCCAAAAGTCATGGTGTCCATTTTCCTTTTAAGTGACCATGACCAAGATGTAGGTGACCCTGACCTTGAGTTGGCAGCATGGCTGTGATATGTGATAGAGTATCTAGTCCTCTTGTACAAATTACCAAAGTTTGTTCCAGCTCAATGCCAACCATATGAACAAGTCATTGTTTGTCATCCAAGTGTGGACATACACATGGTCACCAAAGCTACTACTATGTCCTGCTTCCACCAAGGCAAGGTTAACAAAAATGGGGCCACTAAGATCAGAGGTTCAGTGACCAGTTCTCTCAAACAGAAGAACAAACCAGCAACAGAAAGGAGATAATGTTCATCACACTATCTTAGCATTCTAAACGGTCTAATTTCACCATAATTGCAACATACAATGTTGGTAATTTAAATGGTAAGCAAACAAATAAATCTTTGATGCAGATTTTACCAATGTAATGAAATATGATGTATGCATGCCTATGTCAAAACATATGATGTATTGCTGTACCAAAACTGTGAATTACAATGCATATAACAAGATTTGCTGTTAACAATGTAGAAAAGTTAAAATTTAAATTTATTGACAAAACATCAATTAGTGCAATTCTTTAAATTAACATTCTCAAGACCATGTGTTACCTGCTTGGTATCATGTCTTTTATATAATATGGCACTAATGAAATGTCTGCTTGTATCTACAATTTTAACAACCACACAAATATAGTGAAAATTAGTTCATTGATTAAATTTGCTCACAAAAATGTTACAATTTACCATTGTTTGAAGTACAATACACAACTTGCTGTACTTGTGTACACAAGGATTTTGAAACCATGGTTTACCATCCACATGGGATCTAAAACATTCAGGCCAAGCTGCAACATTTTTACTACACAACTAAACTCTGAACCAAGTTTCAAATTAGTTTTAAAGTAAAACTCTGTACATACTTTCAACAGACACAAAAAGCCAATTTCCATATTGGGAGAAACGATATTAGAAATTTTACAAGACAATGAAATAACAATATTTTTTAATAGTCTTCGGTGATGAAAATGGGGCTTAAAAATTTCCAAATGATGTTGCAATCTATTCACCACTCACTGGAGACATAAATTCCCCTGATGTTCCCATGTATTATTTCCTTAGAAATGGCATTTTCTGCCCAATAGTATTCTGGAAGAAAATGGAAGTTGGTGATGATTCTCTGCCATAATAAAATTTACTAGTGTTGCCATGCTATTGTCATGTTTTCTGGCGGTCACATCAATTTTAAGTCCCAATTATAATCTTCTTTTCTGGTTCAGAAATTCTCTGCCCCTAGTTTAAATAAACTTCCCAAAATTGTCATCTGTGAATTGAGAAATGAAACAAAATATCTTTCTTATTGTCTGGCTGGTTTTGCTAAACATTTGGTCGTCTTCAAGTCTACATTTGTACCATCTTTAATTCTCGTGAAAAGGGTTCTTTTATATCCATTGAGAATAGGAGGATTTCTTCAACTTTCATCAAAAGCACGCACTGTGTACCAGTCTGATGGATGAAATTACTTTGCTGAAATTCTCCTCCGCTGTTTCTGAGAAGTGGCTGTTTAGGTTTTTTTCCTTCTCTATTGTGAATAATGTCACCAATAATTGAAGGAAAATTCGCATCAGTGTACCAGTTAGAAAGGCCGTTATGTCAGGTTGCTTTCTGAAGAAATGTCTAATGTCCAATTATGTTGAGTGATTTTTGAGAAATCATTTAATTTTGTTTCAACTATTTTTCTCCCTTTCTTGTGTGTAGTATGTTTTTTTTTCTTCTTTCCTACAGCAAGACATTTAAGTTATTTAGTGCCAAGGGCACTGGAGTAAAAGTGCACCAGTGGCCATATTTGATGACAGATTGACATCTCCTGCATACATTTGAAACATCTTTATGCCAAATTTTGAGCTATTGTTTAATCTTTTTCTATTAAAATAACAGCAGCCATATTTTATGGCTGCTTGGCATCATTCATGCAAAATTTTAAACCCTACATGTGCCAGGATTAATTCTGTCAAATTTAGTCCAAATCTAATGAGTGGTATAAAATAGTTACAAGGTTTTCCTTTTTTTCAGCAGCACAGGCTCTATCTGATGCCAGATTGGGATCATTTGTAGAACATTAAAAGCCCCCTGTGTCCCAATACTTTGTCAAATTTGGTCAAATTCTTTTTGGCAGTTCTGAATTAGTTTAAAGAATTTTTCTGGTTTGAATAACGGTGTCCATATTTTAATAGCGGCATGACATCAATTGTACAAATTTGAAAGGCTGTTATTCTAGAATGCTTTCTGTTCTGTCAAATTCTGCCAAGTGATTTTTGTGAAATCATTCTAAGGTTTCTTGAATAGTAATGGTGACCACATCTGATTGCTGATCAGCATTGCTTAAAAAAAAAAAAAAAAAAGAAAGCTCTCAATGTCTGGATGCTGTCAGCTTTTGTTAAATTCTTTTCAGCAGTCTTGCAGCATGCAGAGGTGTTTCTGGTTTTAGAAACAGTGGCCTTACTGTCTATACTCACTTATAAAGACGAGTCCAAGTGCAAACTGACCAGACCCAGATCTGCCATCGCATAATGCACCAGCAGATCTGGGTCTGCGCAGTTTGTTAGGAGTAATCAGTAGAACAAACAAAAAAGACCCTGATTTGCATGCGCATTATGCTATGGCTGATCAGGATCTTTGTTGTTTGCAGTCTGATTTGACTTACAAGCAGTATTTATGGTATCTGATAGTGGATTGACATCACATGTACAAAATGTTAAAGGCCTAAATGCATTGTCAAATTCTGCTGACTGATATTTGATTAGCCGTTTCAAGGAATTTCAGTTACTAGTAATGTTACCACAATTATTGACTGATGAACATCATTTATTAAAAAAAGTTAAAGTCCTCTATCCCAGAATGCCTTCAGTCAAATTTTGGTCAAATTCTGTCGAGTGGTTTTGAGAAGAAAAAGTTAAAAAGTTTTCTACGTTTAATTAATGGTGGTCATATCTGACTGTGGATCAGCTTCATTTGTATAAAGTTGAAATCTGCTGATGCTGCAGTTCTTCCCGTCATATTTGGTCCAATGCTGTTTAGTGGTTTTCGAGTTGTTTTAAAGCTTTTTCTTTTTCAAGTAACTGCTGTCATATTTTGATGGCAAGTCAGCAATTTTTGAAAAAAATCAGAAGGGCCTTTATGCCAGGATACCCCCTGTCAAATTTGGTCCAATTCTGCCCAGTAGTTTCTAAAAACAAGCCATTTCAATCCCCCCCCCCAACTTTTATCACCGGCAGCCACAACTAATTGCAGATTGGCATCATTTGGACAAATTCTGCTGAGTGGATTTAGAGAACTTATTTAATGGGTAATTGATAATTATGAACAGATGCTTGATAAACAATAACACAGCTCACCAGGTGAGCAAAAAAAACCCACCAAAATAAAAATGTTATTTTTTTAATCTAAGCATTTACTTTCATGCAGGTGACCTGTAAAGCTTTCTTTCTGACTGGGTAAAAAAGTTACCTGGATTTTCATCTTTCTGACGGGGTAAAAAGGTTACCTGGATTTTCATCTTTCTGACTGGGTAAAAAGGTCACCTGGATTTTCAGCATGTAAATTATAATATTTGAAACAGCTTTTTTTCTTAAAAAATATGTGAACTGTGTGGCTAATACATGGCTAATGCAGTCAGTGCAAGTTTATTGATGCATCAAATTCAAAACTGAACATTTTCTTTATGACTTCATATTGTTAAATAAATTGGTCAGGTAATGGGGGTGGGTGGGTGGGGTGTTATTGGCTTTCAAATAAGGTCACAGACATTTTGATGTGCACTTTCATCCAAATGGTTGATGTGGGGAATATTTTCTATTTCCATGACTCAACCTCAAAATATTTTCCACTTTTGTAAATTTCAGAAAATTAAAGCAATCATCAGTGAATTTCAAATGCTCAACATCTACAAAACCCCAATTCAATCATCTGTGAATTTCAAGCATTCAACATCTGCAAAACCCAGATTTAATCATTAAAAACTTAAGAACCACTGTTCCAATGCTACATTAACCCATCAGCCTTTCCCATTTTAATTTTTTTTTTTTACCAACTCTAAAATATTCATCTTCAGCTGAATAGAAAATGGTGAACTGGTTGGCAAAATGATTCCAAATGTCTAGCAAATTGCTGTATAGTCTAAACTCTTGGCAACGAAGACAAACTGAGAAATGTAGGCTCTCTCGTGTTGAAATCTGATGGCATGGAGCTGTTCTGCGAAATTTGATTTCCTCCTGCAAATGTAATGAACCTGTAGATCATATTAACTTGTCTCCTCTTTCGTGTATTACCTCTGACACAAATGTAATTGACCACTTTTAATGCAAGGTATCTCTTTCATGTCGAGATCAAGTTAATACATTCAATATTATGGTATCCTGGCAACTTCCAACAATAAAGGTATCACATTTTTTCAAGCTGTCATAAAACAAACACATCAAAATACAACTGCTTCTAACCCTAGGCACTTCTTTCCTACCTATATCCCTCATGAGTGTAGTGTTTCAACCAGAGCTCTCATTTGGGATGATTTAGATTTTTATGTGATATTTCTTCAACTAAGTGAACCTACAGGATTCCAGGGACCTATTTACCCTCAAGTATTTATTTCAATTTGCCAGTTCTACTCTATCTTTCCTGGTGTTGTAGTTATGGGAAAATGTTTCGGTATGGAGTATTGTGAGGAGGGTCTTATCTAAGGTTTGGACTACTAGTGAAGTACTGCTTATCAACACAATTTACTCAGCAGGCTGTGGATAATTTACAGTAATTTTGTTTTGAAAATTGCATCATAAATATTCAAACAATCTCTTTCCTTTTAAATGAGCCTTAATGAGTTTGCTTTCAGAGATAACAGTGTTTCTCTGATGCCAAATGACAAGAGTAATGATGTTTTCAGTGTGCATTTATGGTGGTCATTAGAGATACAGTTGGCGTCCATCTACAAGAGAATGTCCTGTGAACATGGACCATCAATGGGGATTACAAATACATGTAATCAAAACCATTGACAAAGTACAGCTGTAGCAATCTGAATAATACACAAGTAGGTTGGAAAAGGCAGAAAGATTTCAACAAACATAACAATGGTGAGTTTTTCCTTTGTTCATCAATTAAATCCAATTTAACTTCATATTTTAATGACAATATTTATCAACAATCTCTTTTTCCTAGAAGAATGAATACATGTGACATATCGCTCATTAACAGGGAGACTTTCTGATGCAGATGCTCAAGTTTAGTTAAAAGAATGACAAAAAAAACAGAAATGTACCTAATACTATTATTACAATCACATGCATGGGTATATTAATACTATTATTACAACCACATGCATGGGTATATTAATACTCTTATTACTATCACATGCATGGGTATATTCTTATTACTATCACATGCATGGGTATATTAATACTATTATTACTATCACATGCATGGGTATATTCTTATTACTATCACATGCATGGGTATATTCTTATTACTATTACATGCATGGGTATATTCTTATTACTATCACATGCATGGGTATATTAATACTATTATTACTATCACATGCATGGGTATATTAATACTCTTATTACTATTACATGCATGGGTATATTAATATTCTTATTACTATTACATGCATGGGTATATTAATACTATTATTACTATCACATGCATGGGTATATTAATATTCTTATTACTACTACATGCATGGGTATATTAATACTCTTATTACAACCACATGCATGGGTATATTAATACTATTATTACTATCACATGCATGGGTATATTAATATTCTTATTACTATCACATGCATATTACAACCACATGCATGGGTATATTAATACTCTTATTACAACCACATGCATAGGTATATTAATACTATTATTACTATCACATGCATGGGTATATTAATACTATTATTACTATCACATGCATGGGTATATTAATACTATTATTACTATCACATGCATGGGTATATTAATATTCTTATTACTAACACATCCATATTACAACCACATGCATGGGTATATTAATACTATCATTACAACCACATGCATGGGTATATTAATACTCTTATTACTATCATATGCAAAGGAATATAAATTCTATTGTTACAATATATGAAATACTAATATTACTATCACATGCATGAGTATATTAATAATATTGGAAATCTATTACTATGATTAGACTAGTGGTTAGAGCATCCGCTTCGGATGCCAGAGGTCGTGGGTTCGATCCCTGGCCGAGTCATACCATGCTACATGGGGCTACATGTCTGTGGCATGATGCCCCAGTGCTAGACATCACTATAAACTGTCACAATGCAGATATCGTAGCGATATGACTGAAAAATTGTTAAAGCTACATTAAAAATCCAAATCACACACACACACACACACTATGATCAGACTATCCTAATCAGACTTAGTTTCCCTCTGCAGGAGCAAGCTGATTAAAATGTATACCAGATCATTTTGATGGCTGGGAGCTGCAGTGGCACAGATATATTAATGTGCCCAACTTGCCATCAAAAAGAGGTGGGCTGAACTCCTGTCCTGATGGGGTCAGCTGCTACACTGTCTCTGGACAAAGCACTTTACACCATTATTCTCTGCTTGAAATAACCCTTTAATGTGTTGTGAAGTGCCATTCCACATCACTCACACAATCAGTCAATTAAGTGTTGATCTTCTTGGTCTTAACTAGAGGCTAATTAGGTGGTTAACATCTAGTGACAAATTTCATCTAGTTCTGGCTAAAGATTTGCTCCAAGTTTTATGCCACCTGTCAACAGCACCCACCCACCCACCCCAACCCTTTCCAGTCTAGACTATTATCAAGATCTTGTGAAATGAAAACATGCATTAGAATTCATGATATGAAATTATGAATACAGCATAACCTTAGCAACCCAAAACTGGAAAGGGGTAGGGGTATGTGGTAGGATTTTAGTTTGTACAATGAGTAGTTTAGATTGCTACTGTATTAACTGCAATTTTGTTTTCAGACATTCTGACATTTCACACTGGAAACGGTTTCTTATTGGAATTTTGAAGATTTTAAGTACGGACAAGTATTGTGACATTTTACTTCCAACAAATTATTTGTACACTTGAAAACAATAATTAATGAAATGTTTACATCTTACAGGCAAATATGACAAATCTATATACAGTGGAAAAATCATTTGGACTTGGGATCTTTGGATAATATTGACATTTATGTCTGGATAATTGAAGCTCTACTGCACAATAAACCTCTCTTTATGACTCCACTGTCCATGTCAAACATATGTTATAGTCCCAGTGGTGTTGGTAACAGATCATGATGCAATTTAGTTGGCATGTTGCTGAATATTGTATATACTTACTTTTAAGTCGCATCAAACTGCAAACAAAAATCCCTAACTGCCATAGCATAATCAGGGTCTATGTTGTTTGTTCTACTGATTACTCCCAACAAACTGCACTCATTTTATAAGTGAATATATACGGTACTTGATTCAATTCTCCATTATATACTCATCTAAAATATACATTCTTGAGAAACAAAACAATACCAACCAATCCAACGGCAGAGCCAGAAATACAACTTGGTGAGGAAAAAAAGAGTGTGGGGGGTTGTCAAGTCAAGGGGAGTAATGTTTTACAGAATGTACTGAAAAAATATGACTAAACCCAACAGCCACAGATTCCTTGTTCTTGGCATTAAATCTGCCAGTGCAATCTCCATAAACCCAACTTCTTGTAATACTTTCATCAATCAGAGGGCTCTAATCTCTCAGGATTACAAAGCCAACCATTATTAAATGAAGCCAAGTCCCCCCCCCATTACTTTCATCACTCCAACAACAAATGACAGCTAGTGTTAGAGGACTAAATGACAAGCCACAGAAAAAAAACCCACCACTACATTACACTGAATAAAGGGTTTCCATTAATTATAATGAACAAGGGTTCCTGAAGACTGAACTAAGCGATCAAGAAGTACCAGTACATGTAATGAAACAACAGGTTTTTTTTAAAAGGTCATTATTTTCCCTACAGTATAAGAGATTGTACTACTATAATTTGTTGATTGCAGTGTATGCTACCTCACTACACAGTACAAAATTTACTGTACAGTACAAGATCACTGTACAGTACAAAATCACTGTACATGTACAAAATTGTCGTAAATTGCGATAATCATTTTCAGCAGAATCATACATGTAATATCTCTTGTATTTAAAATCTCAAAAGTACAACTGGACAGACTTTTTTCCTCAAATTTTTAGTTATTTTGACTTTTTCAGGAATACAGGCAAATAATTCTGTCAAGTATTTTACATTATCGTACCAGTTCCAAAACCTTGATACTGTTGTAAGATTAAAGTACATTAAAAACAAGAGTCCCTTGAAGAGAGCGACACTCTACTGACCAAAATGAATTCCAGAAATAAGACTATTTGTTTTCTTTTTAACTGCTGAGTATTAAAACTGTGATTATATTAAGCTATACCATTTCCAAATTAGTCACTGTGGTAGCAATACTGGATATAAGATTTGCACCCTTTTCATTGAAGACAAATTCTAACAATTTTGGTGAACATCCCCATGTTGATATGACCATCCTGATCATCCATTCAGGAGAATAAGTGACAAGATTTTCAATTTGTATATTGTGACAGCCATATCTGAAGCCAGTGCAGCAACATTCAGAACCAACTAATGACCCCAATCCCCTAATATCAATACGACCTTCCATCTGAGTAGTATTACAACAAAATTTTCAAAACTAATGCAACAGTAGCCAGACTGGATGCCAATTCAGAACTATTTTCACTTAGGTCTAACTAGACATTGTAAGAAGTCTTCTGGCAAAAACCTCATGCTGATATGCCTTTCTGTTCAGGAACTGGAATAAGATTTTCATGATGGCTGCCAAGGTAGCCATATTGATCACCAGATTGGCATCAATTTCATTCTGGATCAAGCAGATATCATAAGAAGTCTTTTAGTGAAAAACCCATGTTGATATGATTTCCAGAGGTATAGTAATATAGATTTTCAACATGGCTGTCATGGTGGCCATACTGGATGTTTGAGCAGCATCAACTAGATATTGCGACAAATGCGCATGTAAAGTTTTGTGGCAATTCCAAAGTAATTTAAAAGTAGTAGTGATAACAAACTTGTCCTAATGGAATGGACACACATCAGACAGACAACAGGCCATCACATTAGTTCTTCTGGTCTATGAACATTAGAGTTATCAAGACAAGAGAATCCCTTTTTTTCAAATCTGCTTTTTATGTCACTATAAAATAACTAACATTTCCATTGTAACATTAATCTATTGTGTACACAGCTGTATGAACAGACAACAAGCTATTGCCATGGTGGTCTAAGCAATAATTCAGAATAATGCATGAATAATGAAGATTGTATATGACTGATATGTGTTATTCATCCAGAAACGAAACCAAGGCAAGTATGTTGGCAACAAGTTTAAAGTCTTTCCCAGCTTTGCCCATATTAAATGGATTTTTACTTGCAACCTATGTTTAACTGCCAATTTCCCTATGTGACTGTTAGTCAATTGCCTGATTCCCTCTGGACAAGTACAAAAGAATGTCAAGTACTGTATTCCAGATTATAATTAGCTTGCATTACTATAAATGGTGTAATTGTTGCATAGTGCACTTACTGATCAGGATCCATTTTTTTTAAAATTCTGATGATTAGACATGAACCACAAACAGCAGCAGCAGTGCATTTGACACCAACAGATCTGAGACTATATTGATGGTAGTCATGTGTCAGTCATGAGTTTTACTACCTAATGAAGTAAGGTACTGTATTACTATATATACACGCTTACAAGTATGTCAAACAACAAAGATCCTGATCTGCCATAGCATAATGCACATGCAGATCAGGGTCTGTCTTGCTTGTTTGACTGATTACTCCTAATAAACTGCACAGACCCAGATCAGCTCATGCATTATGCGACGGCAGATCTGGGTCTGTGCAGTTTGCAGCTGGACTAAACATCTAAGTGAGTATATATGGTACTACGATACAATTAGTATCAACCATTTAAAAAGCTGAATGTGGCTCCTAGGATCTGACAATTGATTCCTAATATGGAAAACCACTCCAGTGGCCTAAGTGGTTAAAGTGTTTGCCTCAGATGTGGGAGGTTGCAGTTTAGAACCCTGGCTGAATCACATCAAAGACTTGCAAAAATAATAGTAGCCGTCTCACCTGGCGAGGTTATTGTTGAGATTGGTTAGCCTTGTGTCAGGATAATGTGACTGGATGGGACATGATACTACATGTCTGCGGCATGATGCTCCAGTGCTAGACATCAATATAAACTGCCAAACTGCAGACATCGTAACGATATGACTAAAATTGTTACTGCTACATTAAATATCCCAAAACACACACACCTAATAAGAACTGCTAATGGGAGCCCTGATAACTAATCCAATTCTTATAAAGTTTTCCACTGAATATAAGGTGGCCTTGATCAAACACCACAAAGATATTACAAACAATATTGTGCATGCCAAACAGGCGACAGTCTTACTGTATCAGCTAAAATCTTTTGAAGTAAGCAAAGTAATTACTCAGGAAAGCAAACAAGGTTAAATGTAGACATAAAAACATAACTGGGGAAGGGAAATGTGAGACACTTGCAGACAGAGTCAACCCCATGGAGTCCATTGTATGATCTGATTTTACATCTATAACACAGCTTCCTTTTCATTACTGTCATAATGTCAGGTCACAAACATTGATACGTTACACTCTAGAATAATGCCTGAACAAGTCACACAGCAAGGGTAAGAAATCTTTTAAAAAATCTTTGCAGCTTTACAACAATCTCAAATGCATTTATTAGAAACATTAATTTATCACTCCTCTTGACAATTGAAACATGAAATCTCTTTAGTGAAATGGGTCAAGAGAATGGATAATTTAATTTTCAGAGTGGACCTGGGATCTTCTCTTGAAATAGATATTTTTTCTTCTACCTAAATATATTTTATTTTTTTCAACATATAACTTATATAATTAGTTCTTTTTTAATATAAATCAGAGCAAGAATATATTTTTGCAGCTATTTTGGGGCCGAAATACTTTAAAAAAAAAAATCTCTACCTCTCCCAGCCTACAAGAATTAAATGGTCAGTTCTTGATAGTCAACCCACTTCATACATATTCTACATGTCATGTACACTAATGCAAGAACTCCAGATACTGCTTTGTTTGGAAATGAGTATGAGTATTTTTTTTTAAAGCCATCTGGGTGTCAGACATTTCTCAAATCTCACCCCATCCCCAATTCAATGGTAGGTCCCTTGCTATTCATACTCAGTTTTATCTGCATACTTTCAAGGGCAATCCTTCTCTATTGTAAGATAGATTTTATTTCCAAAGGTAACATCCTGAACAATACATCATTTTATCCCTTCTGTTTCATTATTTCGTACCTTATTTCCAGACTTGTCTACACACACACACAAGTACTGCTTAATTAAGATTTCCATCTCAAATTTAAAGGAAGACTGACATTGATCAAGCACCAAAAATAAACAATGAATCAAAACTTTGAAACACTACTATCTTTACTTGCTTCATCTAAAAAAGCCTCATAAAGGTCAAAGATAGAATATGGAAGTTTTTTTTGGGGGGGGGAGTTTAAATTTTGAGGAGTTTAAAAAAAATTAATTCGTCAGGAAAGTGGATGTGCTGTAGGACTGTTATTAAACAGTTATTCATCAAGTTGTCAAATGATAAGTGATTTCCCTCAAATATAGGACAAAATCATCTTTACACTTTATGGAGTTCGACATGGAAATCTACTAGACTTGGTGAACGCTCCCTCTACACATCAATTTATTAACACTGAATTTGAATAAGTAGAATTCTCACATGTATTTTAAGATCTTTGTTTTGTTTATTCTCTCTGTTTTGCATACACTAAAAGCTATCATATATACTCATGTATAAGATAAGTTAAAATGCAAACTGCACAGACCCAGATCTGCCATCACATAATGTGCCAGCAGATCTGGGTCTGTGCAGTTTGTTAGGAGTAATCAGGAAAACAAAACATCATAGACCCTGATCTGCATGCGCATTACGTTATGTCAGATCAGAATCCACGTTGTTTAGGAAGTATATATAGTAACCAACTGCCTTTGAGGGTCACAAAATGTTTTAACCACCAAGATTTAATAACTATCTTCATATCACACAATAGCACCATGACATAATGTAACGGGATGTATAAAAAAAAACAAACTTCCCTCTATATAAATACCATATATACTCACTTATAAGACAAACTAAAAATAACAAAGATCCTGATCTGCCATAGCATAATGTTCCTGCAGATCTGGGTCTATGTTTGTTCTACTGATTACTCTTAACAAACTTTACAGACCCAGATCTGCCAGGGCTTTATGTGAAGGCAGATTTGGGTCTGTGCAGTTTGCAGTTGGACTTGTAAGCAAGTACATATGGTAAAAATGAGTTACAATGAGGTCCTTTACAGTGAGTTTTACTTGTGTTTTGCAGCACAACCACACAATGTAGGCAATTTAGTGCTGAGGTAGTGTGGAATATAAAGTGTCCTGACCGAGAGCTGATCTGATTATAGGATTTAAACCCACACCACTTTGGTTGTGAATCCATTATGCTAACACCTGTGCCACCATGGCTCCATAGAGAAGGACCATTGTATATAGACATAAAAGATCATACATAGTTTAATGGGAGCAGCATGAAGTATTTGCAAGGCAATTTCATATTAAATTCATCAAACTAAGACTTCTTAATCCTCACATCAATCGCTCACTGATTACCACTTTTATCTCTGCTTTGACCTATCTGATTCACAAACATTTTATCTATTTCAGTTCCTTGATTAGAGACCAGTTTGCTGCAGCATGACAACTTCAGATTTCATTTGTAAAATGGATGAGTCTCTGTGGCAGATAGATTCGAATTTCAAGGTTGACTAAGGCAAGCCAGGCCCTGGATAAAGTATAAAGCCTGCATCTTTCAAAGGGTTCCCCCCACTTTACAGCCAGCAATCCTGATATTCATAGAGCTGTCTTTGATGTCAGGAATACTGTGAGAGTAACTTTCAATTACAGGAGCAAATATCATCAGCTGAAGTGTCTCACTATTTTGCAAAGGAAATACCAAATGCTTTCATCTTTCATTTTCAAGCTAAATAGATTGAATATGTTATTAAAAATGCAGGAGTACAGGCCAAGTAAAAAGAGACAGAAAGCTGTGATATTCCATGTGGGTCAATATACAGAAATAAAAAAATATCAGCTTTTCTGTGACAAAGGCCTTGTGTGCAACCTAGGAGTGAAACGCACTAGAACTACCAATAAAATGTTTTATTAATGTGTGCAAGTGTTCTTACCTATAATCAGTCCTTTAAAATTATGGTGAATTATTCAAAGAGGAGAGTCTGGAATTATCATCTTCATGCAATGAATGATTCAAAGAATGGAGTCTGGAAATACCATCTTCATCCAGTTAATTATTCAAAGAAATGAATTGTGGAATTACCATCTTCATCCAGTGAATTTTTCGAAGAAATGAGTCTGGAATTTCCATCTTTCATGCACTGAATTATTCAAAGAAATGAATCTGGAATTACCATCTTCACTCAGTGAATTATTCAAAGAAATGAGTCTGGAATTCATACAGTGAGCAAACATAAATGTTCATAAATATACAATCAAATATACACACATTGTGTTCATGTATGTTATTTCAGTAGCCAGAAATATGGATGGGAGTTATAAAGCATGGGGATGGGATTTCATACCAAGCGAGATTTTATATATATCCCAAAAGACGAAGAGTTTTGCTGGAGCACTGCAAAAGGTAAGGTCATTTTCACTGAAGTCCTCAGTTCATACAGTCTGTATGGTATTAACACATTTTTTAATGCAATTTAAGTTCTCTGTTCATACACTCAGTTTATTTGACTGGCCTACAATTTCATGTGAAGCTGTTGTAGAAGTCTATGTATTTTGTTAGTTTTAATGGCACTTCTCACACAACACTGGCTATATCATGCAGAAGAAATGGGATCCAAGTGTCTTCTAAGGACACACCAAGGTAGCTTACCTTAGCTGGACTGGGCAGTTATTGGACCTGCAACCCTTGGATTAGGAGGCCAATACTCTACCAAATGAGCTTCCGTTACCTTGGTGAATGAAACTTAATATCAGCACAGTATTTTTCATCACAGTGATTCCAGAAATTGTGTGCAACAAACTGAAATCTTTAAACAGCCACTGTTCAAACTTTCAAATACCACATTTATCCAATTAGAAGACCAAACCTGAATCCCCTCTTTAAATGTAATTTGGTAACTATTTATTATGGCTATTTTTCTCTAATAATAAGCCAAATATACCAGATTGGTTCAGTTTTATCATGGATTAAAATACTGTATTCGCTGGTTGATTCCATCTTCCGCTAAGCTATAGCATATATTAATTTTGTCACTGAAATGAACAGAATTCCATAACAATATCCCTCTGGCACAGGCATCAGCAATCTTCTAGAACTGCTGTGCCAGGTCTGCTCAATTGTGGAAGAAGCCATCTTCATCCCTTTCATTTAATTATCATTTTTAGTACATGCAACACAAAACTACAATCTCCATTATGTGATTTTCCAAAGAGCCTGGAGTGCCATCATTGGCTTGCCAACACCTGCTCCAGCACATGGTTTCTAGTTGGACAACTAATTTATCCAGTTTTGCAATTTAAGAGATCTGGTAAACTGACAGATTGACTGACAGACACGCAAAAATCTTTGTAGAATCTTTGACAAGACAGGAGAGCAGTCTAAAAACTCTGACTAGGAAAGGGTGATGGGGATGGGGGGGGGGGCACTTAGTATCATACAAGGTTTTCTTAAGTAAATTATTTTCCAAGAGTTTCTAAATGTGGGATGAGTAATGAAATGTGTTTATCACCATGCATGGGCCTATCATCGGATAAATACAGTAACCTCACAGTCACTACAACATGGGGAATAATCGCTGCAAATAACGTGGATTTCAAGCATAAATAGAGAGATTATAGATTGTAGGTTTTCATGAGCTCCAATGTGCCACTTCTGAGAAGAGAGTGGCCATTATTTTGACAAAAGCAGTTTAAGCTCATGTAATGGCATTTTGTTGTCTTTGTATAGGTTCAGCTCTACCTAAAAATGTAAACTTCTCTTGAAAATCCTGCATTGTTGATAAAAAAATTTTTTTTAAATATTCCCATTTTATTTACTTTTCAAATAGAAAATAAAAAACAAAGACCCTCTCCACCCTTTAAGTCATATTTTCCTGAACATGGACTTCCATAGCCATTAAACACCATAAATTCTATGTCGTTTCCATCTAAAAATATACTTGCATTAAAGTTAAGTGCAACAATTAGGACTGTACATGCACATGTTACAATTATTTAATGTAAAAGCACATTTAAAAGATGTAAATAGCCATCATCATTGAGGCATTATTGAGACATAAGAATGGAATGTTACTGTATGTATCCTTTAATTTGTCTGATTGTTCAAACCCAAATCAAGAATGGCCTTTCTATAATGCATTGTATGCTACAAGCTGCAATACACATCTTCATTACATGGCCTGGATTTCAAATACTGACCTTAACCAAAGTCTGAAATTCAGTTATCTGATTGAAAGAAATTTTAGTCTCAATAAAGTCTGACCAATAAAATGTCTGAGATCTAACAAAACAAAACTGGCACATAGTGGCAGTATTCTGGTCTGAGACAAAGTATATTTGGGCCTGCAGTGTTACAGGTTACGGTGTTCTTTATATTGGTTTATGAGGCACAATGGACTCTACTGATTCAAACCTGCATAATGGACTCTACTGATTCAAACCGCCATCTAATGTTGCATTTAATGGGTTTATGCAGTAAGTAATTCCAGCCTGTGTATCAGGTGTATCTATAAATGCCATTTTCTATTATGAACTAATGTTCCACAGAATTGACATAAAGCAGGGAAAACATCTTGGCAGTTTGATGAAGAGATGGGATATTGCATACATCAAACTTCAATCAAGGACAGCCATAAATTTGCTACAACTTTTTACTTCCAGCCCCCCCCCCCACCGACTCTTGATAAGGTTCAGATTAATATCAAGACTTCATCAGTAGCATTATTATTTAGATCTACAGTATATACATGCTTATATATTGAACTACAAAATGGACACACCCAGATCTGTCCTCTCAAAATGCACTGGTAGATCAGGGTTCATGTTATCTGTAGTTGGATTAGGTTTGTTAACTGAGTGTATATGGTACTGCTGATTTCAGATAGTGTTGTATCTATGATTTTCATTTCATGCCTTATTTCATTATATGAATGCCAATAATGATGGAGGCAGTAAATCACAACATCAGAAAAACATTTAAAAGAATTTAAAAGTTCATGGTGACTGAATATAGCTATATGTACATTATAATTTATTAAACAAGAGTCCCTAAAAAAACACTGATGCTCAACTGTCCAAAATGATTTTTCAGGAACCCAAGGTAAGATGGCTTCTTGCTGAGACATTCTTAAGTCAAACAATATTTTCTATACATAAAAGCCTCATGTTGATATGTCCATCGATCCAAGAGCAGAATTAACAAGATTTTCAACATGGTGGCAATATTAAAGGTCGGACTGGCACCTGTTTCATTCGGGACCAATTAGACATCATAAAAAGTCTTCTGCTGAAAACCTGATGTTGATATTAGGAGAAATTAGAAGATTTGAGATAGAAGCCATAATGGCTATTGGAGATCAGATTGGTACCTCTTTCTAGACATCACAATAAGTCTTCTAGTGAAAATGTCACGTCAATATGACTTTTCAATCGGGAGGAGTAGCAATACATTCGTCAAAATGGCTGCCAAGGTGGCCATATTGCATGTCAGATTGGCACCATCTTCATTTAGGACAAAGTAAACATCACAGGAAGTTTTTTTTTAGTAAAAAAACCCAGGTTGATATGACCATCCGTTCAGGAGTAGCAACACCATGATTTTCATGAAGGCCACTTATTACATTTTCAAGCAGCACCATTTTCATTTAGCACCAATTAGATCTTGGGATGAATACATAAGTAAAGTTTCTTGGCATGACACAGCCATTAATATGTCAACAGAGCTGTTAAAATGAATCTCAAGCTCAGAGGTATACTATTTGTTTTGCTATTTTCTTCAAAAATGATATACACTTTATAATCAGAACCAAATGTAGATAGGCATATTATTTCACATCAAACTCCTAGAAGGAAAAGAGAGCTGTTTGGTTACTAAAGGTAGTATCGATTGCTTTTGTTCAGTTTTGGAATTTAAGGTCCGATTTTACATGCAATAGGTGACATATCTTACTGGTTTGATTATGCCTGCATTAGGTGTCATATTGGACTGGTCTGATTATGCCTACATTAGGTGTCATATCTGACTGGTCTGATTATGCCAACATTAGGTGTTATATTGGACTGGTCTGATTATGCCTGCCTTAGGTATCTGATGGGTCTGATTATGCCAACATTAGGTGTCATATTGGGTTGGTCTGATTATGCCCACATTAGGTGTTATATTGGACTGGTCTGATTATGCCTGCCTTAGGTATCTGACGGGTCTGATTATGCCAACATTAGGTGTCATATTGGGTTGGTCTGATTATGCCCACATTAGGTGTTATATTGGACTGGTCTGATTATGCCTGCCTTAGGTATCTGACGGGTCTGATTATGCCAACATTAGGTGTCATATTGGGTTGGTCTGATTATGCCCACATTAGGTGTTATATTGGACTGGTCTGATTATGCCTGCCTTAGGTATCTGACGGGTCTGATTATGCCAACATTAGGTGTCATATTGGGTTGGTCTGATTATGCCCACATTAGGTGTTATATTGGACTGGTCTGATTTTTCACTGTGAACATTTAAGTATGGTGGAGTTATCATTGCCTTGCGTGCAGAATAAGCTCTAACCTTTGGTGCCAAGAAATGTGTATGAACTTTAGAACAATGGTTCCATAAAATAATCTTTGGACCATCAGTGACATCATGATTTTATGCAGGTTAGACAGGAACTACCTTATAACAGGGTACAAGTGTAAGAGGGTAATGTCTTGCCAAAGTTAGTTTAATTTAACCATACATGAAAACAACACATACATGTCAAAACTTTACCACTCAAGAATATTATGACATCACGTTGACCATATGAAAAGTGATACAATATCCCCTCATTATAATAAAGTCCATGGGGACCTGAAGTATATCTCCTTCTAGTGACATGGTGTGTGTTCGTGTTTTGGGGATTTTTAACACAGTTTTAAAATTATTAGTCATATTGCAGCAATGTCTGCAGCCTGGCAGTTTACAGTGATGTACTTGGGAATCAGCCGCAGATATGTCCCACCCAGTCACATTATCCTGACACCAGGCAGACCGGTCCTAACACCAACCTCTTAATGCCGAGTGCTCTACTAGAGTTATGAAACATACAACAAAGACTGCAGAGTTGTCCTTTTTTGTATAGCAATTAACCCTTAAAGTGCTAGTCGCGACGTCGGTTAAGGTCTCATAGTGCTTGTCGCGACTTAAGTCATTTTCCAGGTAAGCAACAATGTACGCATCCTATTACTTCAACTTGCCATGACTGCTTGTAAAACTAGATTTGATTGGTTTATATAGGCCCCAAATGAGCATTCCATTGTACTTTACTATGTATTTAGCAAAGAAGTTTTACAAATACTCGCTTTTGAGCACGTGGTACCTAGAAAAAAATTAAAATGGCTGATGCTGAATACAATGGTGATTTCTTGCAACAAATACTGGCTTCTGATAATGATGATGACAGTGATTTTGAAGGATTTGAGGAGGATGAAATTACTGGAGCTGGCAAAGTGTTGATGGAAATGCCCATGAGTAATTTTGAGCCAGAAATTGACGTGGAATTGAAGTCTGATGTACATGCTGGCTGGATGAGAAAAAAATGGCGTGCCTGTCAACCACCCATTCACTGGTACTTCAAAATTAAATGTCGAGATGGCGAATAAACTCAATAGGTGACTCTGTAAGCTCACAAGTTGACTTGAGATAATGCAAATATAGTAGAACAAATAAGAACTGAAAATTTTTCATGAACATTTATTACTGACTCTGGGGGTCTAAACTTACCTATAACATTCATGGAGTGGATGCTTATAAAACTGTTACCTTTTCTTTACCTGTGATTTTCACAATTTAGATATAACATTGTAACAGACATAACATGTACGTGTACATTTTTCGAACTACTAAAGAATATAATATTTCTTTGATATATTTGAACCTTTCCATTCGAAAACAAACAAAAATATAGATGAAATACAATGGTAACTTGTCATTTTACCTGTATTTGCAAATATGTTAAACTTACACATGTGCCTTGATGCTAATCTTAAAGTTTAGACATCAACCTTCATTTTTCATATAGGGTTTGTGTATCTATTGTGTATATTTATTGAAATACATGCAATTTAAAAACTATGCCATTTTCTTCTTTTTTTTCCCCCAAACAATTCAGCACTGAGGGATCTTGTACTGCAGAACAGTATAGCACTTTAAGGGTTAAGGTAATTAGGCCATTTAATGACCTGCCTAGTTGGTTCAGGCTCGTAATCCACCAACATGTGCTTATTAGTTTGCAAGAACAGTCCATGTTCATTCCTTGATAATGGATGAACTTCTACAATAAGGCACTTCAATGTATGCTCAAAAAAATGTGTTGTGTTCAGTTTAAAAGAATGAAAGAAGACACAGCAAGTGAAGCGAATTTGGATTTCGGGAAGCTCTTTGACGAAAAGACTCCTGACAAAGTCTCTAAATACAGTGTAATGCACTGTGGTAGGTCAGTTGGAAGCGAGTCAGACAAATAGAGTCATGGGTTTGATACCTGCGTTGACCCTTTTCAGGGAAAGACACTTACCTCCCATTTCCCTGGCATGACATTGCCAATGATGTCTTAAAAGTGCCATCAAAAACTAATCAACCTAACAAATTTAACAACTTGATTGTGACTATCTTATTGTTTGTACCATATAGTATTTAAAGTTCTGTTTCCGACATGTCATATGAAATTGACGTATTACCTCTCTATAGTAAACAGGGTCTGATAAATTTAAACAAATCACACAGCAGCCCAGCAGAAAAGAACCCGAGACCTTACATATTTGCATACAGTTGGATCCAACTGCAAACTGCATAGACCTAGATTTGCTATCAAATAAATTGCAGATCTGGGTCAATTCAGTTTCTTTGGCCTAATCGACAGAATAAAAGATAGCGACCCTGATCTGCTGAAACAATATATTATGACAAATCAGGGTTTAGGCAGTTGTACCAGACTTATCCGAGAGAATCTATGCATAGAGCAGGCCAGCTTTAATTCAGTAGCCCAGCTTCAATTCAGTAGCCCAAATAACAGTAGGCCAGTTTCAATTCCAAAGCCCACAGAAGGCACTTAACTCTTCATGTCATCCTGTGGAAGCCCACTGGACAACCTGAATTGAACATTTTGTGAAAATACTGTAACCCCGATCTCCAAACACAAGATATCAGACTCTAACACAAGATGTCAGACTCTATAAAATAATGCAGAGTATTTCTTTAATGATAATCATTAGGAAACAACTTTGTTAACAAAAAAAACCAAACCAAAAACAATGCAAGGGTGGGTGGGGTGAACTTAAAATTGCAAAAGACATTGTTATGTGAAAATATCCCAACATTTGGTGAATGTTCATTGGGCTTATTGTGGAATACATATGGTATACTAAAACACATTCCCTCGGTGCTTCTGCTAATGACATCAATTAGGAGGATATGGATAAAAAGAAAAAGACCAAACTGCCACCACTCATATAAATGTCAGGCTTTAAACACACAACATTAGCAATTGCTCAATTTAGTCCTACATTCAATCATCTAGATTTACCACTAGGTTGGTGGTATAGTTTCATTGGTATGCTCAATCATGTATTATGATGGAGTATGCATTATATCAAATTTAATGGAAATTCATGGATTCTGCTCTCAACACATCATGCTGATCTTGTGATCTTTCATCTATATTTATGAGATTGTCGATGCCGATTTGTTGTTCATGATGCTAATGGTATTTATAACACATTATTGGCCATATCATATTTTTAAAAAATGGGAAACAAAAGCCTTTCCCAAAAGAATCACCAAGGTAATTGACCTGGACTGACCTGGGCAAGTATCGAACCAGCATACCTTGGATTACAAGATGCTGTAGCAACCAAGCACAACACCAAGATTTACAAGGTATATTGATAAATTTTATTTGTGTTTGTGACCATGTATAAAGATTTTATAAAGATTTTTAAAACAAAATAACAAAATATATATTTTATATGTAATGGAAAAAGGAATTCAATAACGTTTAGTATAGACCATGATCTTGCTTTTGCAAAATATCTCCCCAAAAATAAATACTCATTGGCTGCAATGTTCCATGAAAATGATTGTTTAAAACTGTTCATCTTCGGCTTGAGACACTGTTGGTGATTACAACTTTCCCAAACTTTCATGCACTATAGTTTTAAAACATACTTTGCTTCAGAAGATGTGTGACTGTTACATGGAATACAGTCCTTCATTACACTTAAATTCAAGGCTTCTTACTGTAAGACCTTACTGAAAAAACAAGGATGCAAAACTGATGCATTCCTAAATAAATTACCATCTACAGAATTGTAATTTTCTGTGAATTACTTAATTGGACCTCCTTGGAACATGTTCTGTAATTAATCTGAATCTAACCAAGGGATTCTGAATGCAGGTCTTGGTGTGGTAGTACTTTTTAACTCACCTGCATCCATGACAAGTGCAAGCCAAATCCATCCCAATCTTAACTAACAAAATGAAGACTGGTGAATTTCATAAACTTGATTTGAACTGTGAAATTTGTTGATGAAAATTTGTAGTAATGCCATATAATCAGAC
This sequence comes from Megalonaias nervosa, assembly GCA_016617855.1. Classification (NCBI taxonomy): domain Eukaryota; kingdom Metazoa; phylum Mollusca; class Bivalvia; order Unionida; family Unionidae; genus Megalonaias; species Megalonaias nervosa. The sequence goes on along the minus strand of JAECUM010004696.1, from coordinate 8,505 downwards.
ATGGCTACAATGAGTTCTACTAAATATGAAAAGCTACCAACCTGGCCTTGGTTCCATGCTGTTAGACATTGACATCTGTCCTGCTGCATTGCCTGGAGCCTGCATTAGAGAAAGGTATATACAACACTGATCCAGTCCAGTTCAGCAACATGGACAGTAACCCAAATTATAATCATTTTAGAATGACCTCAATTACCCCCAATTTATTTGCTCAAAAAGATTGGTTACATGAAGTGTAGGTGGGAGGTGGCATGGGAAAGGGGTGGGGTGGGTGGGTTAGGTGGGGAGTGGGCTTCAAATTGTAGCATCATGCAGAAAGTACGAATGTACTGAATTTATTTCATTGGATCAATCATGGTATTCACACTGGCCCAAATTGTAAGGCATGTACCATATATATATATATATATATATATATATATATATATATATATATATATATATATATATCCTCGCTTCTAAGTCAAGACAAACTGCAAACAACAAAGATCCTGATCTGCTGAAGTAATGCACCTGCATATCAGGGTCTATGTTGTTTATTCTACTGATTGCTCCTAACAAAACTGCACAGACCCACATTTGCCAACACATTATGTGACGGCAGATCTGGGTCTGTGCAGTTTACAGATGGACTTGTCTTACAAGCGAGTATATACAGTATCTATGGTACGTAATGAGAATCTCTAAAGTGATCATTTCTGAAAATAAAACAACAAAGCAGCCAAAAGTCTCAATTAAAACTGCTTCAACTAAGACCATTTCTAGACATTTATTTACTCACAAATGTGAAGAACACACACAAAGTAATCCCAAACATATTTTTAATCGAATATTAACCCAATTTCTATTCATGACATCTTCCGCTTTTCATGCATGCAAAATGATTTGAATATCTGAGAGTGTAAAGCTGCTATTCAAACCTTCAGTTGGAGCACTAAATTATAAAGCCATCCTTCAAGTTCACTCTGTAATTTCAATTATCAACAGAACCACTGCAAGGCCAGAGTCAACAACGCCAATTTTAATGACAACAAATTTTAAAAAAAATAAAAAAATGCAAGAAATATTTTTCTAACCCTATAATTTCTTCCCTCATTCTGTGTTAAAGTCCTAATTAAAATGTCTCAATTAAAAATTCCATGAATTAAGTTTTGTATGAAACAACGGTCAAGTCTTAAATACAATTTGAAGCATCACAGAACTGTAAAACCTCTTTTAAAAATTGTATGTTTTTCTATGCTGATGTGTAATACTGAAAAGAATTTAAAGTTGCTTAGACAAAACTTGCAAATGAACTTCCATCTGGCTTTTTTCTCAGGAAAGTCGCTTCCTGAAGCATGGAAATTTAACTAAAAAAAATCGAAGACTTGTTAAAACACTACCTTAATTTCCTTTTTAAATTAATTAATTGTCACTATTCCATTACTGTAGTTGTGCACACATAATGCCTGCCCAACTGTACAAGATCCAAGTCACCTAATTCATTTGTAGGTGAGGGTTTACAGTGACTGATTTATTTCAATTTCAATCAAACAGCATAGACCCAGATCACTCAGTGCATTATGTGTCAGCGGATCTGGGTCTGCCCTGTTCACAATTACCTTATGAATATAAATGTGCTTATATTTTTCCATGTGAATAAGTAATAGAAGATAGAGTTTACTTCCTGCTTGAAAAACACGACCTGAAACCTTTTTCTTTTCATGCATGCCATTCTTTAAAATTCATGAACAAAAAAAATCAAAGATTTGTTGAAAATGTTTTATTTTCTGCATCTTGAATGCAAACAAATACCTCTTTTCCACTACATGAAATGAAAGTACATCTCTTGCATCAGTCATTTCTATTGGTTCTGCACCATTTCTATTGGTTCAGAGTCATTTCTAATGGTACAGAGTCATATCTATTGATTCAGCTATTTCTATTTTCAGTCATTTCTACTGGTTCAGAATCATTACTATTGGTACCAAGTCATTCCTATTGGTTCACAGTCATTTCTATATGAGGCACTTAATTTGTTGTATGCTATTTTGAGTATCTGCTAGTTTTCTTAACAAAATATCTAATCAAAAGTTGTAAACCCCACCCTCCCCCAGTAGTTCTTCCTAATTGGGAATCATTATCTTCTCTCTGGGACAATCAATGAGATTTATGGGCATTTGTAATATAAACCACTTCTAATTAAAGCTCTCCCTTGCTATAATGCTGTTCACAAGCCCTTAAACTGGAGCCTTATTGGTGGAATCACCTTATAATGAGGTAAATTATACAGAATATTATAGTTTAATAACAAAATTGGATCCATGACCATGCCTGTCTCGTCGGGACCTGTTTACACATTTATGCACCTTATAGTGAATAGTACGTGCAGAAATACAGTGAAACCTCATTAATGAATCCCTTTAATGCATCTTATAATGAATAGTTTATGCTGAAATACAATGAAACCACATTAATGATTCCCTTTAGAGATTACCAGATGAAATCATTCCCCATAAACTGTCAATCAGATACATACATATTCCGATATACAATCTCACCATCCTAAATCATATGCATGTAGATCTCTAGCTCTATATGTCAACCAACAGTAACCATTAGCTGAAGTGTTTGAAAAAAATTGGATCTACTCAAGCAAGAAAACTAGCCAAGCAAAATGGCTTCTGTCTCGATGTCATTTGTGTACTATATCCTTACTGCAAAAGATTGCTTAGTAAAATATTCAATAATTCTGCTATAAACTCAACACAATCAATCTAGAAAAAAAAAAGTTTTCTTGTGGCAAGATTTTGCCTTTCATTTTGCTTTGGCAATGTCATGTGAAAAATATGATGTGTACCCAAAGACATCAGAGTAATCAGTATTTATCTTTCGGCTACTTTTCTTGTCCCATTCGGAAAAGAAAAGTAGCCGAGATAAATACCAGTTACTCTTGTAAGTCAGACTGTTTTCAAATACTTCAACCAACTGCTTTAAATGGCAGGCATTTTAAGTTAATGCAGAAATTCATGAAGTGAAATGGCTTGATGCCTGTGATGTTGGATGGTGTGACTGGTGTGACTGCGCCAGCAGATCTGGGTCTGTGTAGTTTGTTAGGTGTAATTAGTAGAACAACACAGGCCCTGATATGCAGGCACATTATCATATGGCAGATCAGGATCTTTGTTGTTTGCAGTTTCATTTTTAAGCAAGTACATACAGTATTAAAAAAATTTTCTATGAAGCTACAAGATACCATTACTGTATTTTACAGTTTAATTTCCACGACAGAAACAATTCCATATAAGAAGCAATTCTGAAAGCATGTCTTACTTTTAGTATACTGAAGTTCAATTGTCAGCAACTTTATCATGTACAGCTGTGCTTTTAAAAGCAGCAAGAAAAATTCCTCTAAATACTTATCTAGATGATAATTAAGATGTGTCAAGTCAAAATATTACTGCCTCTGCTTGATCAGATTGTGTTGTGAAAGGTGCCAGAAAAAAAATGGAACATAATATCTAAGAAAAATCTTTTATAGAGCTCTTTCATTACTGTACATACTTGCTTAAAAGGCGAGTCCAACTGCTAACTGTACAGACCCAGACATGCCATCGCATAATGTGCTGGCAGATCTGGGTCTGTGCAGTTTGTTAGGAGTAATCAGCAGAAAAACTTGGATCCTGGTCTGCAGGTGCATTATGCTACTGCAGATCTGGATCCTTGTTGTTTGCAGTTCAACTCAACTTACACGCAGGTATATAAGGTATTTTCTTGAGGGAAGTTATGTACCATTGCAAACAATACAGACCCTAATCTACTATTGCATAATGTGCTGGCAGATCAGGGTTCATGATGTTTGTTCTACATATTACTCCTTAGAAATTGCATTGACCTTCATCTGCCATCATATAATGCACTTATTTGTGCAGTTTTCAGTTAGCTCCGACTTTTAAGTGAATATTTAAAGTATTTCATTTTTTTTTTTTTTTTCTGGTGCATAGCATTCACCCTAGGAAATATTTTCAAAGTAAGCTCGTTCAGTGAATGAAAGTGAAGTAAAATTCACTATTTTCATCGAGTACTGAATGCTCTACCTACACAGCAAATTATCTCAAACATTTCCTTTTAAAATGATGTACAATAGAAATGTGTACATTATATGAATTCATTTTGAAGATTGATGATGTAAAATGTTTAAATTATCAAAGACTGAAACCAGAACTACATAGAAACCATATTTACTACCGGTTTTCTATAATAAAAAAATTGTGTAAAACTCAGTTACACAACGAATATTGCGCAGGAATTTCAGATGTAAAATTCTGTCAAACAGATGGTAACTTGAGGGGCGACATTCAAAATTCTTCCATTCCAAATCAGTGGAATTTTAACAGAATCAAGTGAATGGGTTTGGGGGTTAAAATTAGCCTGGAAAATGCTTAGCCTCTTCCGCCCCCCCACCAAGGATGCATCTCCCAGATCCTTTGCCTACTTGTTTATGTCCACCCTAAACATATTCCTGGATCCATCTCTGCCAACTTTGGGTTGGTCACTGAATACCAAACACACCCAGGGAATGCATTTTGTAAATTAAATTTTGGTCGATTGTGGAATCAAGTTTCACATTTTATGAACATGTGTGAAATATAAACAAGCTGAGATACTTTTGGGGGTGACATTTCAGGGGTACATCTAGGATTTAGTAAATTAGTGCACTGTCACCCCATAAAGTTTAAAAAAGGGGCCCAATCTGGTCGTAGTTGGGGGCTCTTAACTGGACATAAAAAAGTAAAACTAAAAAAGAAGAGTTAAAATGTACCCATAACAAGATTCTAAATATGGCTGCTGTGGCAGCCATATTGGATGTGTGAGTGGCACCATTTTCCTTTAGACCAACAAACTAGACATCATTAAAGTCTCCTGGTGAAAACCACAGGTCAATATGACCTAGTGTTCAGGATGAACATCAATAACAAGATGACTGCCGTGGCAGGCATAATAACGGACATCAGATTGGCACCATTTTCATTCAGAGCCAACTCAACGTCACAAAATGTCATGTAGTGAAAACCTCGGGTTGATATAACCAGTCATTTAGGAGAAACAGCAATAACATGATTTTCAAGATGGCTGTTCTGGTGGCCACAATGGCTGTCCAAGCAGAATCATTTTCATATAGAACCAACTAGGCCATGGGATGAAAGTGTTTTAGCTACAAACTTATGATTAAGGATGGATTGATAAAAAAAAAAAACCATCCCATCAGCTCTTCTGTAGAGCTAATAATCTGACGCCATGACTTTTTTTTAAAGGAATGAGAAATTAAAATCTTTTTTAAAAAAACTTTTTTCTGTGCTTGACATGAAAGGTTTATTTCTTTGATGGTAAACAATGCAGCCAATAAAGTACCGACTTGAAACAAAACCTCATCAATCTCTATCAATTATTTAAAATGTCTGCATGAAATAATCTCTATCAATTATTTAAAATGTCTGCATGAAATAATCTCTATCAATTATTTAAAATGTCTGCATGAAATGATGATCTAAAAGTATTTTCATCTTCTTGCATCATATCGTCTTCAAATAATGTAATGACTTTGTATTATCTGTCACATAAATACATAATTTATTAATTTCTACATTTCTGGAATGATGAATAGTGGACAGAATGATATCAACTGCATGCACTCTGAAGACCAAGATGAAAAGAACATAAATACGAGTTTTGTTTTGATATGGGATACGTTTAAAATCATAACTACATTGTGCATCTGCATCAGATCCTTGAAAACTATTTGTTCAGAAAACTCGAAACCGAGCTCCACATCCTAAAAGTTTTTTGTTTTTTTTAAATTTGGTAACATAACTAATCAAAGTTAACAAACATTTTCAATAATGAATGTACACCACAACACTGGACCAAATTTTTAGACGGGCAAGAAATGTTGGCACTGATCCAACATTATTTCACATCTGTACTGTAAAAGCAGATGCAATTTTCCATTCCAAGCAACCTGATGCATTTTGAACTTTTTAATTTTGACTTAACCATTTAATTTCTTGTACTCAACAACTGATGTTACAAATGCAGAAAATCATGTTTTTAAAATGTTCATGGAATTAGATTCTGTATTTGAAGATTTAAAATTGCTTAATGATACAAATGGATCTTTATAAAATGAGAGGTATCATCACTTAATTTGAGCCAAATCACTGCGGTGGAGTTGACTGGGTACGTTATCACATTTTTCTCAGCCACGAAATTATCCCGCATCACAATGGTGACTGCGAAGCTTCTGTGTGATCCCTCACTATAAAAACCTCAGTATAACACATTCCCTTTAATGAGGGCATGGAATCCATTATATAAAACTACAAGGTACCCCAATATAAGGAGACCACACCTGTTACACTGATGGCTCCTTAAAACACCATTATAGAGCATGATCACTGTTGATCAGTATTATACGGACAGTAAAACTTTCCCCCAAACCAAACTGTCAATATCCAAAATTTTAGCTATTTTACAGAAGTGGTCAGAATAAAGATGCATGATTTGTATCAATATGTCCTATTAGAGCCAAAACATATCATCAGTCGATTCAGTAAGCCATGTTACATGCTGGAGAATTAAGGAAAGCTTCATTGTAGATAATACAGGCCATGAAAAAGCGATTGTGAATAATGAGATGCTTTGTCCGGAGAGAAGATTTTTACTAATAACAAAACCTGCAGGATACTTACATTAAAATCTACTTGATTGGGCATTCTAACAGGCCCTGGCCCCCTGGGCCCACCAGGATACCTTGGAGACATAAAGGGCTGCAAGAAAACAAAAATAATAACATAAACATTGAGTTTATATGGCAAGTTATACACAACATTTACTGTTTATATCTAATTATAATCCCATGCTTGACTATAATATCACTCCCTTTGGGTTTAAATTTTGGTTTTTTTTGGTAATATCCTTGTGTACTTGCTTGTAAATTAAGTCCAACTGTAAACAACACAGACACTGACCTGCCATCACTGTTTGCAATTGGACTTCACTTACAAGTGAGTATAAACGATGTTTGCGTAAGCAAGTATAAACGATGTTTGCTATGGATATCTTTATCTGCTAATAAACATAGCCCCTCCATATTGTTTTAAAAATTTATTAGGCTGGCCCTATGGTCTTATTATGGGGCAGAAATACTTTAGTCAAAATTATGTAACGATCTGTTAAAACGACAACTCAGAAAAATACTCATTAAACCTCATTGGTTATATTTCTTACTTGCATACTATAAAATAATGAGGTTGTGTTACATATGAGTATTAACACTTCCTGAATACAAACAGCACCTGCTTTATTACATTCTTTAATTCTGCTTGCATCTTCGGAATAATTTTGAGCAACTGCTGAAGAAAGTTCTGTGGTTTAACATGCATAACTTGACACACAATATATGTGTAGTCAAATTCAAAGTACTGAGCATACTGACGACTTGTAAGGTGATACTAATTTACACAAGATCAGACAGAATAACGCAAATCCTGATAATACCATTATTGTCTTTTTATACCATCATAGACAGACTGCTCTGTATATTTTCGTCATAAACAGGCTGCTCTATATGGCACCATCATAAACAGATTGCTCTATATAGTACTATCATAAAAAGACTGCTCTATATAGTACTATCATAAACAGACTGCTCCATATGGTACCATCATAAACAGGCTGCTATATATGGTATCATCATAAACAGACTGCTATATATGGTATCATCATAAACAGACTGCTCTATATGGTACCATCATCAACAGACTGCTATATATGGTATCATCATAAACAGACTGCTCCATATGGTACCATCACAAACAGACTGCTATATATGGTATCATCATAAACAGACTGCTCTATATGGTACCATCATAAACAGGCAGCTATATATGGTATCAACATAAATGAATGCTCTATATGGTACCATCATAAACAGGCTGCTCTATATTGACCATCACAAACAGACTGCTATATATGGTACCATCATAAACAGACTGCTATATATGGTATCATCATAAACAGACTGCTATATATGGTATCATCATAAACAGACTGCTCTATATGGTACCATCATCAACAGGCAGCTATATATGGTATCAACATAAATGAATGCTCTATATGGTACCATCATAAACAGGCTGCTCTATATTGACCATCACAAACAGACTGCTATATATGGTACCATCATAAACAGACTGCTATATATGGTATCATCATAAACAGACTGCTATATATGGTATCATCATAAACAGACTGCTCTATATGGTACCATCATCAACAGGCAGCTATATATGGTATCAACATAAATGAATGCTCTATATGGTACCATCATAAACAGGCTGCTCTATATTGACCATCACAAACAGACTGCTATATATGGTACCATCATAAACAGACTGCTATATATGGTATCATCATAAACAGACTGCTATATATGGTATCATCATAAACAGACTGCTCTATATGGTA